>LTAE01007290.1:0-23127 GCA_001647135.1 Pontederia paniculata
TCGCTGGTGCAGAGGCAGAGCGTCCGAAGATCGCGTCGGAGGGGCGGGTCACGACCCGCGTTTGTGCAGCACGCAACGGCGTCGGAGGGGTGCGTCAAGTGTGCCGACGACGTTTTGACATAAAACAGTCCGTGTTGATAGAACACGGCCCACGTCGGAGGGTCCGCCGACGAATCTGCAGAAGGTGAAAAAGAAGAAGGAGAGAAAAGAAAAGTTATTATGGCTCTGATACCATGTTAAATTAGATGTGCTACCAACAATCCTAAAAGCTTAAGCCGATAGGAAGAGCAACATCGTTATATTTATATTCTTAAAACTCCCCCTCACGTGTGAGCCGCCGACAACTTTGGTCTAGACCAAAGCCCAACACGTGGACAACTAAGGGAGGAAATTGATTTTTAATACGAGCAAAGCCGAGGTTTGAACTCAGGACCTCTAGCTCTGATACCATGTTAGAAGAGTAGAATGAAGAAAATGTTTTGTATATAAATTCTGGTGAGTCTGTACATCTATATATAGTACATGAAAAGATCAGAAAAGTAACAACCAATATCTATCTAATCTAACTAGAGAAGATAATCTAATCTAAACTAATGTAGATAATCACAGATCTAGATAACATCAAATTTGGATAATATCAAATATGAATAATATCAAATCTTTACAAATGATTAGATTCTCTAACAAGAGAAAGTTATGAGATTATATTATAGGAGAGAGAAAGTGAGATATTATATGAGAGAGAAAATGAGAAAAATGAAGAGAGAAAGTAAAATATTATAGGAGAGAGAAAGTGAGATATTATTTGAAAGAAAAATGAGAAAAATAGAGGAGAAAGAAAGCGAAATATATACGAGGGAGAAAGTAGGATATTACAAAAGAGAAAAAAAATAAAAAATTGGATGAGAGAGAAAGTTATGAGATTAGATTATAAGAGAGAGAAAGTAAGTTATTAGAGGGAAGAGAAAATTAAATATTATATGAGAGAGAAAAAATAATAACGTTGAAAGAAATAAAATAGAGGAGAGATAATGTTATAATATTAAAGAAAAGAGAATGGAGATATTATATAAAAAATATCGATATTAAAAGAGAGAGAAAATGAAAAGTTCATACAATTTTTTCTAGAGGTGAGATATTTTTTTTAAAAAATAAATTATAACTTATAATGCATGATAATATAAAAGATTATCATATTTTTTAGAAAGAATGAGATTCTTTTTATTTAATGAAATATCATTCCAACTTTCCAAGAGAAATTATGATTCCTAAATAAATTATTTAGTTAATCAATCCAACGTAAAAAGATAGTATTCCTATATATATTTTAAGGAATCTTATAAAGATAGTGCTAATCAAACACATCCTAAGTTTCATATGATCTCTTCACGATCCAATCTGACTCTTCTTTTTTACTTTATATGATATTTGGATTATTCATATATTTGAATTTTTATTGCTCCCGTGTTTGAGAATATCTCAATTAATTTAGTTTGACGTGAGTCGTACGTCTACAATTACATGATGAAATTATCAAACGAATCCTTTTGACACAATAAAATTAAACGTGAAAAATATGTTACGAATCAATCTCTTTTGATTATTTACGAGTTATTTTCTCATATCAAATATATCAAATATTATATCAAATATCCAGAAGGATATCCTACACCTTCGTTCATTTCTTTAAAAAAAATGAATTTTATTATTATATAATTATTATGTTGTTATTATAATTTTATATCTATGCTATTTTATTTGGATCTTTCTTTTTTTCTTACACAAATTAAGCATATGAATAAACTAAAATTAATTATATTTGTAACGCTCCCAAACTCACACTCCACCACGTGGCAAAATATGCACTCGAAGGCGCTACGACGATGCGATCATTTGACTAATTATTTGACTATGTTGATCCGTCAATAAAAATAACATAAATGCGAAATACTTTTAACAATTAAAAAAATATTCAATAAAGTAAATGCGGAAGTCTTAAACGATATAATTAGTGTCATAAATCTGGTCACTCTATGGATGACACTAAGACCCTGACATGTGCATAGCATCAACATCATCACGAGCAATCTGTAGTCACCAGCACCACCATCTACTATAGGACTAGTACCTATAGGAGCACGGAAAATAATATTCCATGATCAATTAGGCCCAATGTGTAAGGCACAAGTAGATATAGAATCATAACGATAAAAATGACGACAATAAACTTGATACCGATATAAATCAATAGGTGGTGATATGGTGAGTTAACAACGTAATCAGTGACTTCAAGACGATACAATCTAGTAATATCACTTTGAGAATTATCCTAGTGTGAGACAATATTAATTTGAATGACAATTAAGGAGTGATCCAATCCGATACATTCTCTTCCATAATAAGACTATTCTTTGAAGAACGATCCGATAAACCCATATGGTAAGAGAAAATTTTTAAGAAACAATAGAATAAAGATTCGATAAATGAAAAAATAATAGGAAAACAATGACAAGACTAGTCAGATTCGGTAAGATAGAAATCCGATAGGATACTAATAAGATGTGCTCATATGGTGCAAACCATATGATGATAAATCAATTCCGATATAGGGTTCAATGACATTTTAATAATATAATATTCTTTGAAACAATAAGGCCAATAAAAAATAAAATGAATTCAAAGACTAATTTTATAATAATTGAGATAAATCTGGTAAGACCAAGTAATAAAGAATAAACTTTCAAAGGCCAATAAGAATGATATAGCTTCAATAAAATACTTTGAATGATATGACCAAACGATAAGGAATTATATTTCAAAGGTCAATGATGACTTCACTTTACATCCGATTCGATAAGGCCAATCAATAATGATATAGCTTTGAGAACATACTTTGAACAATATGGCCAAACAATAAAGAATTATATTTCAAAAGTCAACAATGCTTTCCATTTTACATTCGATCCGATAAGGTCAATCAATGGGGAGTAACACTCCAAGGCCACAATATTCTTTCTTTACTTTAACAATATAGACAATGGAAAGTACTTGAACAATGGAGATAAATGAAGCACTTGTACAATAGAAGGAATATGAAGGACTTGTATCATTGTTTTGATATAATCAAAGGTCCTTCGATACAATATGATGGAGGATATAAATTATATATGATACACTCCCTCTATTATCTTTTTCCAAATCTGTGGGTGACTCATTTTGCAATACATTTCTAATTTCACAAGAATATAATAGTCTAGGTGATATATAAGTGTTTAGGTTAGACTTGTTCCACTAATGACTTTATTGGTGCCTTTATGCTCATTCGATATAGAGCTCATGATGCATGAAGCCAATGGTAAAGAGCTCATACGATCCGATACGATGTTCATTTTGGGTTGCCATGATAATAATCAATAGGGTCAACATGAGTATCAGTCGTGGCAAGAAAATGCCCAGCATGTGGGGAGGATACTCGAGTATCCTCTTTGTTATAGGGAGGAGAGCTCTCCAAGTAACATGAGCAAAGTGGGGAAGCTGCAACTAGGCCACCGACCCTTATCAGTATGAAACGATAAATAATAGTAGCTCCCAACGGCACATGGCAATCATAATCTTTAATCATGTTACCCTTACATGATATTTAGTATATGTCCTTAACATAACATCACATTATAATATTAATAGTTAACATTAGAGATTATCTACAACTACGATGTTGGTAAGTCACAATCTGTGACTGTCGTTTCATGGCCGTGACATCAAGTGTCACGGGCCGTGACACGACGTCACGCCCTGTAATCCATCAAGGTCTTCTCTCCTTCACAGTCATGGGTCGTGACTCGTGAGTCACGATCATGACTGGAGGGTTAACTAGGTTCGTCCTGATCCGTGAAGAATATCACGACCCTATAGATTTCTTGCTCGTAGGTGATTACGGGTCGTGATATGAAATCACGGGCCGTAAGTCACCCGTACGACAATCATGGTTGTGTAGGATTCACGATTGTGACCACAACTCGCCGTATTCTGATATGTATACTGGTCATGGGCCGTGGCAAGGGTGTCACGACCGTGACCATAGCGTTACAGGTCATGACCATGGTGTCACAACCGTGAACATTGACTTCACGATCATGACTTTGATATCACGGTCGATGTCGAACCAATGCTATCAGAACCGGACCAAACATTGACCTGGCGAGGCTCTTGTTTCAGGTCGAGCCGGACGGTTAATAATAAAATAATATATTTATTTACAATGTCTATTAAAACATATTTCTCAAATTGTTATAGAATTACATATTAAATTATAATAACATAATTTACAAGTTTCAATTAAAGATAAATGACAATAATGTTTTTTTTAATATCAAATATGCATTATAATTTATAAATGTGTATTTCATGAATTCAATTATTAATAAACATCATAAAAAATGTTAAACTTGGAAGAAAATTAAATTAACAATTTAACCTTTTTTTATTCAATGATTCATTTTTAAAATTTTTTTCCATCCACAAAAAGATTAAAAAAATGCAAAAGCAATATGGTATTTGCATAAAGCAAAATAATTTAAACGAAAATAGGAAGTCATATAGTTTGCACAGAAATTATATATATGAATATATATAATGTAAGATTATCCATAATCACTAAACATTACCTAGCATTGTGGTAGGGGAGATCACAATTGAGTTGAGAGACCACAGCTTCAACTCCAAGCGATCACACTATTTTCCTTATTTTTGAAGAAAAGAGCATTTACTGGCCGGTCTGATTAAACCAGCTGATTCGATAAAAAATGGTCGGTTCAAACGGTCAAATCTGAGTTTTGACCGGTTCAAAATGGTTTGAATGCTACTCTAGTTTAAAGAGTGAACCAAAACCGTCTTAGTGAGTGATCGACGTTGAACCGGTCGGACCGGTCGGTCGAGTTCGGTTCTGACAACACTGTGCCAAACACTGTTGGACGTCTGGACTAAACATATCTATCTTATTTCATCCGTTAATATGAGAAAACTAGAGGACGAAAAAATATAATTTTGGATAAAAGGAGACATGAAAATTAGGTTTTGAAACATGAAAATCCAAATTTGAAATAGAATAATGACATGATCAAGGATGACATAAAAATAGAGAAGAACACGATGACATGATTAACGATATGAAATCAATATACAGAGGATTATGTATAACCCTAGGACATGATAAACGATATGAAACCTAGATCTACAAGTAATCCACCACAATACACATCTTATAGTTTGTTGTCTCGATCTTCTTCACATGTTCTCATCGTTCCTGTAGTGTGATTCCTCTCCTATAGTTTTTTCCCAGTTAAAAGATGATCAATCATCAAAAGTAGAAAAAAATTTTCAGCCTTACCTTGAGATCCTTTGAGTAAGAATACAAAGAGAAGAAGACTAGGACCGACTGGAAAAAAATTAAGATTTTCTGGAGAATGTATTTATAACTCAAGAGTCCAAGTTTATTGGACAAATCTAAACTTTGTTTCATATTTAAATTTAAAATTTGGATTTTAAATTAACTAGGATTCTGATTTTCATTTTCTAGTTACGCGGATATTTTTGGAGAAGATAAAATATGATGAGATCACATTTATGAGGAGATAAAATCTTTGATGTCCTAATTATGAAAATATCTTTGGATGAAATAGATATGAGGAGATTAAATTTTTGGGGAGATAAAATCAAGGGATAAAATTTGAGGATGAAACATGAGGAGTTACAATGTTGGTCACGAAAAAACTGATTAATAAAAGATGTACAAAGGATTAGTCAAAAGGTTAGCTGTAAAGTTTAAAGTGAAGAGGATGCTTTAGCATTTATTTTTTAATATTCGAGTAATTAATTAAACTTTGAAGGAGGTTCAAACATGGTGAAAAATAGCGTGATTATTATGTGCATAAATTTGGATGCTATTTTATGGTTGTAATATAAATAACTCAAAGGGAAATATGAATTTTGTAAAATTTTTTTACGGTTTCTTCCGACCTAATTTTTTGTATTTCTAAATATTTACTAGCTATAAATAATAGAAGATAGATATGAAAAAGGAAATTAGTGAGATAAAACAGATGTAGTAGTAAATAATTAATTTATGTCGTTTTCCATTTAATACCTTGTATTTTGATTTCATAAAAATAGTGACAAACATTTATTTATAAAATAATTTATTAATAAAAATATTACGGTATAGTAATTAAATATTTTAAAATTTCAAACATCCAAGTACGCACTAAATGTTGCTGCACGTTTTTATTTCTTGTTTTGTATTTAAACACACCACTTAATATTCAAAATTTTTCAAGAGCAATCTTGGAAGTTATCATTATATTTGTCCTCGTTACAAAATGCAGTCAATCGTCGAAATTAAAACAATAAAGAGGTAAAGAAGTAGTGGCACCAAGTTTCTGCAACGTATCTGGCAATATACGACCTGTCCATGAATGTTGCAGCTTCAAGTTGATAATTTCTTTCCGGTGATTTCAAGTTGATAATTTTGTTCAGAATGTAGATATTCTTTAGGAACTATAATGGGTGTTGGTTGTATCATTACTAAAGAGATAGAGATTGTTATTCCATAGTTTTGTTATTATTGTATTATTCAAGAATAAAATAAAGTTATTGTGTTTGTATAAAAACATGTAAAATATCTACATTATTCTTATGTTTATTAAAAAATACAATTATATATTTTATACTTTCTTTTATGACCACCTAAATATCTTGAGATATGTTACAACAGTGTAAAATATGATTGAAATAAAACAAAAGAAATTTGATTTATTATGTCCTTCGTCTCTATTTTATTTTTTCTTTTGTACTATAATTGTTTTTTTGTTGTCACTATTTGAGTGAATTAAAAAGTTTGACGATGATTTATTGACAATCAATTTGATGTTGCTTGTTTCTTTACATGATTGCTATGATTTCAAAAAGCTTAACTTACAAAGCAAGTTAGACCAACAAGGAAAAATATATCACGTTAAACATATAATTAAAAATGGGAAAAAAATGTGAGGACAAACTAAAGCTAGTGGACTGAAAAGGCCATGTGCACGAAAACAAAACACAACAAGGATGACCAAAATCTTATGGCAAAAATATTAGTGAGAGAGAAAAATCCAAGTCGACAAATGTGTGGAGATTCAACCCCCATAATGACAATCTTAGTAATGGATCCTTTGGAACTAAGCCCCACAACAAGGATAAACTAAGGAAGGATCCACCAAATCCTTATTGCATTTTCTATGAGCCACATTGAATGCAAGACTGTTCAAATCATGTTGTTGTCAACATATTGATTTCGAAAGAGAGAAAAGTTTTAAAGGACTCTCCCACATTGTCAAAGCACATGAGAGCGGTGCATGTCCTTTATTTCATGTCGACTCCGTCGACGACCAACCAAAATTGTTTTCTCTTCACTAAGGTTTTTGTGGAAGGGAAGGAGCTCAATGATCTTATCGATATCGGTGTTTTTGGGCATCTTCATCTCTGAGAGCGCAATGAAAAAATTCATATGCAGTGCCAACCTCAAGCATTGCCCGATATACTTGAGTGTGTCTCGGTAAGTGATCGAGACTTGTCATCCTGATCATCATCCAATGGAAAACCATGACCTTATGGTGGAAGTGTTCTCATAGCATCGATCGAGCCGTTAACAAACTCTATAGTGATCCACGATTCAAAAAGCCTATGCATTATTCTCATCTGGCTGAGAAAAAGCATGACATTCAATATGCTCTCAACAATGCAACTTATCTCAAAAATGCCCTAATCATTCCCATCAAAGTCGTTCGGTTTTGAAGGGTTCCCAAAGGCCAAACATCAAAATCAAGCAACACAAACCTTCTACCATGGCTCCGACCATAGGAAAGAGGTTAAAGTCAAGGCCATATTTGCTAGTGAGAAGACTTATGTTGCTTACTCGACGCAAACTCAATCAACTTTCATGGAGGCAAAGGATCCTCAACCTCCAGATAACAAGTGAAATGATGCCAAAGCATCGAGCGATGAGTTCTTAGTGGGCGAATTTGTTCAAATTAAGTTGCTACGTTGACATCATGAAAAGTGTGACAACTTACTTTAACAATATCGTCACTTCCAAGACTAGTTCGAAATAATGAAGAAGGTGGACAAAGTGTCACACAAGTTGGAACTTCACCGAAGCTTTCAACAACACCAAGTATTTCATTAAAAACTGCTTAGAAAATGCCATAAAGTTGAAGCAAACTCTCAATGCACCAAACCAAACGAGTTGATGTTGCGCAAGTCTAGAGAAATCAAAGTCTACAAGATCTTGGTGGACATAGAATCAACGAATGAAGTCAGATCGCACATAAGGATGTCATGGACTCCACTGGCGCTACACGAAGTTGAGGACCCCAGATTGGACGAAGGATCAATAAGTGAAGTAAGCCTGAGGAAGGATTCCTTGGCGAGTCCTGCAATGGTACAAACATTCCTAATGCCGTTTGACGTTGATGAAGTCAAAGTCAAGAGGATGAGCAAACAACCATTTGACAAGCAAATCTAAGACTAAAGACTAAGATCTCGGAGGGACCAGAATAACAATGATAGGGACATTGCTGATTTTGATGGGGGAGAATATCACAGGCCATTTCTTGGCCCACTCGCTCAATGCCACATCGTGACCATGTAACATCCCGTTGCAGCCAATTCAAACATCAATGACAACATTCTACAGCTCGCCACATCACGGAGCATTAATCTCATGGGATGCCCACTTTTGTCAAAGGACATATTATGAATAATCCCAAGTCATCTTATCATTTCCCATATATTTTCACACTTTTTTCAACATTTTCTATCTAGTTTTATTTGTTAGCCAACTAGTGACATCATAATAACTATGTAAAAGAAGGATGCATTCCCCTTGATTGTTCTTCATGCCACGAGTCACCATTCCATCCAATGGAGCTATGGTATATTGAAGGGAAATATACTAACCCCTCACCTTATTGTAGTCTTTTGCCTTCATTAGTGAAATTTGTGTGACTCAAGTCATTTCACCAAATATTTGTGTTGAATTTGGTGTGCACGGCTCAATAATGGGGGAGTGATGCCCTGCATTGTGACCAATCAGCTCAAAGACACCCTCTATGTAGGCAGGGACTCCTTGGAGCCAAAGCCACTTGAGAGCCCCTTCAGAGCCCCATGACCCTTCGGAGAAGCACCCACTCGAGCGCTCATTCTAGCGCTCGTAAAAAGTAAGATTCTGACATAACACCACTCTACGACCTATCGTGCCAAGACTTCTATTGCTGTAAAGATAAAAGAGCTTATCTAGGTGCCTCCTTCGCCTAGACACTGCACGTGGAAGGTCTCGTGACACGAGCTAGTGCAGGATGGCACACAAGCTTATGCGATGCTGCACGAGATTGCACAAGCGAACCTCACCCCACACTATGTGAGGCTTGCATAATGGTGAACTTGCTATTGCGCAAGGCACGCCGTCGAGCGAACTCATCGTTGCACAAGGCTTGCCATCGCACAAACTCCTTGCAGGACGACAATCCCATCACTTCGCGAGGCTCACCTTCATGATTTTGCACCGAAGAACCTCTCGCGGCACTACGCGAGGCTCGTTGCTACGCAAGGCTCACCGCTTGTCGTCACATTCATTGCACTGCTCATCTCGTGTGGGCTCACACGACGAATGGTGAGCTCATTGTCGCACGAGTTTGCTCGACAAACGGAGAACTCAAAGGCAATAAAGACAAACAAACATCTTAAAGGGTAAAAATATCTTTTTTCCAAATTAAAAACAATGGTAAAATAAAACCAGATGGATGCAAACGAACAAACTAAGTTGTTCATTTGAAAAAAAAGTTTATGGTTATTTCTGCCCCATTTTACACTTTAGGGCTTCAAGTGTTCATAGTTCCGGAGAGGTTTAAGGAAATAACCCTTAAAAAATTATGAGTTGTTTTTTATTGGCTAGCTGTTTAGTATACTCTTTTTACTCACCAAACCCGTGAATGCATTGTTGATTATCTTGGTTTCTTCATAACTAATAAATGATCCTATGGTATAAAGACTACTACAACAAAGTAAAGGTGCTTTCTTCCAAATTTAGCTAACTTCCCAAATACAACCTCAATCTAATCCCTAAAAGAAGCAAATTATGTGACCATAAATCATGTCCATTGAATGATAAAACAAAATATAGGAAGTTTTAAATGCTATGACTCCATTTTGAAAAAAAAAAGAAAATGGACAGAAAACTTAAACTTTCATGGTTTTTTGCACATATAACCTAAAATTTTATTGTTGAATAAAATCATAAACTTTTAAATTTGTATAACATTTGGCTTAAACTTTTTTTATTGAAAAACAAAACATCAACTTTCAAACTTTTCTTATTTTTAGCCTTGTGATGTTTAATTTAAAAATTATTAAGTTTGAAGCGATAAACTCATAAATAGACATTATATATACATTATTATTTTATATAAAAAATAAATATAAAATTGAGTTCAATTTTTTGTTAAATAATAATTCATTAATAGTTTAATAATTTATTGTTATATTTAGGGTGTCCATGGGTCGAGTTTGACCCGATTCGATCTCAAATTTGATCCAACTCGATTGATTTTGATTGAGTTAAGTTGAGTTGGGTTGATGACAAGTTAGTCATCAAATTTAATCCAACTCGATCTTCTTTGAGTCAGGTTGGATCATCGATTTATCTAATTATCATATTCTTTTATAATAATTAATATGAATTATAGTTTTAAAAAAGAAGAAAACATAAATTTGTAAAGGTTTATAATACTTTTTAAGCATATAAAGTATAAATCTAAATATATTTTAATTTTAAATTAATATAAAATTTTTATCAATAAGAATTGATTTAAATTTAATAAAAAAATATATAAAATTTTGGATTATCGCGTTGGTCGGATTTTAAAAATTAAAACTCATACCCGGCCCATTAGTGATCAGGTTGGTTCAGATCGACTCGACCCAATTGAGATAGGTTTGGTTCGGATCGTGGGGTTTATTGGGTTGATCCAACCCAGTGAACACCCTTAAATATATATAATTAATCACTATTTTAAATTGCTCATTAAATAATTAAGTTTTCTTTACAATATATTTGAGAATAACGATTATTAACAACTCAAAAAGAAGATACAAAATTATTTTTTTCAGTTCTTTTTATATTTTTGGTACAATAATATTGTCTACAATATTCAAGTATCCGATGAATATATTTTTATATTTTAGGTACCAATGTTATTGTCTAAATAGTATTCTATTATCCAATGAATTTATAATATTGTATTTAATATATTTTTTTAAAAATTATAAGGATAAATATGAGAAAAAATTGAAAATTGGTGATTTTGCATCCATAAAAAAAGTTTAAGCTATATTTGATAAAAAAATTTAAACCTAATGACTTTTTATCCCACAAACTTGAACTTAAAAAGTTAAGGATAAATATTAGATAGAAAGAAATTAAGCTATATTTGATAAAAAAATATATCCCACAAACTTATCCTTAAGCTATATTTGATAAAAAAAAATTAAACTTAATGACTTTCTATCCCAAAAAATTATATCATATTTGAAATAAATATAAAAGTTGAGGTTATTTTATGCAATTTTCTCTTTGAAAAATATTTTTTCCTCATTTTCCTTCCTTTGCTGATATGATGTTAAATGATATAGATTGAACATCTTTTAGAAAAAAATAGGGAAAATATTTTCTCTTTTTAAAAATGTAAACAATTTTCTTATTCACTCTCAGATTTCTCTCTCTCTCACACACACACACACACATTATATATATATATATATATATATATATATACACACAATTAGTATCCTTGAATCTCATTCTTTAGACATAAGCAAACACACTGTAAAATACCTTTCAAAAACCATTTTCTTCAAAAATTCATTTCACAGGACCTTATTTATGCAAATAACGGAAGCCTATATATTGATGCATACTAATGAATTATATAATTAAAGAGCTTTGACTTAGAGCATAGCATGATGATAGCGTATATTTTCCTCCATATTTCAAGAATATTAGTATAATCCTGTGTGGTTTTCTGCATTTTGTTTTGTCACACCTATTGTTTGATTTATTATTAAGATACTGATTTTATGGTGACTTCATCTCCTATGATGATTGATTATCATCTACACATTAGTGAATGCGTAATTTGCTCTTGAAGAAAGAAAAAGAAGTGTTAAACACCTTAAAAAGAGCATAGCAATGTCTATACTCATGAGGGGTGAGGTACTCACACTTACTCCACTAATAACTATAATAATAGCAATGCTGCATTGCTGCTTTTATAAATCAAGTTGCGACGAAATGATAGCTCACTTCAGCATTTCTGCAAAACTCTCGATACAAAAGTTGACCCATGATCAGAATTTTCTGGTAAGTCAAATATTTTTGCTGGATAAAACTTGGTAAACGACATAAACCACATTGTGCTGTACAGAAATGCAAATGTCAAAGGACACAGGGTTGAATTTGCTTCTACCTTTTACTTTTCTTTCTGAATATTCTAAGCTAGAAGAAACTGGGACAAACTTTATAACTGACAAATCACCGAAATTTAATTAATAAAATTATTCTTATCATACAACAGAGGTGGCGTTCAAAGCAACATACAAATAGCAGCTGATAATTATTGCAGGATGAGAAATGAAAATAAATGTGGCTATGATGCACTTGAACATGTGAACCTGTACAAGTGGATCGCTTGGATCATTGAACAAAGCAAGAACCAGGGCCGATTGGGGGTTGTCGTGCATCCTTGTTGGTCACTGGGGAAGCGGCGATTCCTCGATGATTCAGCAAACACCTGAAATATTGTAGACGGGGCAGTACAGTGGAGTTCAGGTTTTCGACAGCCGTTCCCTCTCGAGAACTCCACAAGCGCTCTGCACAAGAGCAGACCATAAAGAATGTAATCATTAACACAAGCATAACAATAACTGCCTTAACGAACGAGTGAGTGGTACAGAAACTACAGCAATCTAAAACATGGTCCAATTAATAATAATGTCTGTAAAGCCTGAGCCAAGTTGACAAAACTGGAAACAAAGGAACTATACAACAAAAGTGTAGACATTCTAAATTGCGGCTTTAAACAGGTTTCAATGCTTAGGAAGAACAACAAAAATATTGCCTGCATCTGCCTGATATAGGGAAAATATGTGACAGTAAAACAATGGCGTTAGTCCAAGAAACAAGAAACTCTCTACAAGGCAAGATCATCTTCCATGACACTATGTTATAAATATTCATGTTGAAAAGTAAATGTTTTTTTGCAGGTCGCACTGGTAATTGCATAATTAGGTTCATGCTGAAAATTCTAGTGTAATAACATTTTGGAAATTATCTAACATACCTGCAGCAGCAGCAGCTCGCGGCCAGATTGTTTGCTGAACATCTGATGTATCAGCTGTTTCCCCCCACATGCAAACTTCTCCTCCAAGAACGAGCTTTTGCTGTGTGGTATTATCTATCCCTTCCAATGGCTCAGTTTTATAAAAATCTTCCCATGGAATATCGAGATGATCAAGATACCATACACCTTGGTTGCTCATGATACATCTAAAACCCTTAGCAACAGCCTGAGGGCAAACTCCAGGACCCAGCCTGCAAGACACCAAAACCTAAGACAAATGAAAGGAACAAGTAGCTGACCAGGTTCAATAAGTAACTCATGACAGACAGACAAGAAAGCATGCTGCAAGCAACATACCAGTTATGCACCACTGTTTGAGGATTCAGATTTTCCTGGAACGTGTTGAATGTTTCTTCCCTGACAAGGTGAAAACATATGATTTTGTTATGACCTTTCGGATAGTACACAGACATGATTGTTCGTTTTTACTTCTCACATGACAAATAAATAAACAAACATGCATACCAGTTAACAGGTGTCCAGTTAAGAGCAGTGGCTATCTCTTGGGCCTTCAATACAAAATATTGATATGCATCCTTTGGGGTCATTTTCTTTTCCTCCAGCCTGCATGCAGAAAGAATTGATAAAGAAAATCAAACATACTGTAGGTAAAAACCTCAAAGTACCTAAATATCAGATAAGTACAATAATGCCCTAAGGATGTATCCTGTAGACTGCAGGTATGACCTAAAATACCAATTATACAGGAACAGAGAACATCACTGGTTAGAAACTGAAGCAAGCGTCTCTAGAATACTTCTCTCATTCTGAAGGAAACAAGTACTAAGTTCTTTGGCTCATTTAAAGAATATTGAAGGAGATTGCAGAATAGCAATCTTCCTCCATGTATGTGCATGAAGATTTCAATAATTCACGACTATAGATTCAACAATAGCATTCAACATCCATAAACGATGGCATTATTTTTTCCGTACTAGATTATAGTTCAGTCACATCCAGGGAAAGCAAGTTAACAGAAAATTCAGACTGGGAGCAGAAACCTCCATTTATCACATACCATTGATTCACATGAGGAGTTGAATTCCAGCAACCTGCCAAGACTTGCAAATTTCAGGTAATCAATGTCATTAAGCTAATATAACATCTAGCAAATTTAAATCCACCGGAGAAAATCAGGGCAAAAGTAAATAAATATAACAATTGAACTTTATGAAATAGTTACTATCCACTAGACTATAATTCCAATACATTCCATTAATAACAGGATCCTTGTTCTGGAAAATGAGTGCATTTGAATTAAAATATCACAATATTATATTTGGAATGAGTAGAAAAATTCAAAGTGCTCCCCCACCAAAAAACCAAAAAAGAAGTTCAGAAGAAACACTAAAATCTTAATCGATGTCAATAAGCTAATATAACATCTAGCAAATTTAAATCCACCGGAGAAAATCAGGGCAAAAGTAAATAAATATAATAATTGAACTTTATGAAATGGTTACTATCCACTAGACTATAATTCCAATACATTCCATTAATAACAGGATCCTTGTTCTGGAAAATGAGTGCATTTGAATTAAAATATCACAATATTATATTTGGAATGAGTAGAAAAATTCAAAGTACTCCCCCACCAAAAAACCAAAAAAAGAAGTTCAGAAGAAACACTAAAATCTATCTCATTTGCTATGTTTCTGCTCTATATTATGCCAGCAGGTTATTCTTTTGGAACGGTTTTTTTTCTAAAATAATGAACAAGTTGATAAATTAAGGAATCCTCAAAAGGAAATGAGAAGCAAAACCACAAAAAATGTAACAAAATGATGTGAATAACATTCTATCTTTTCTACGGATTTCAGCATTCCATATCATGACACTACAGAAAAAGTATTTAACAAAGTATTAATCTATATTTACCACCATATCTTCCTAATTTTCTTAGTCTGCTATCATATATTATGTTGGTACCTGATAAAAGAGACATGTAATTTCCATGTCATTTATTATTAAGAATAATAATACCAACTAACCAGTATCGACTTCATCCCCTCCCAAGTGAAAGAACCCGAATGTAAAGATTTTCCTCATATCTGCAATAAGATATCGTGAAGATATAGAATTATCAATAGCAAAATTTGACTACTTAAATATGTCACCAAAATATTATTGATTTTCACAAGGATAAACACTTTTTGTTTTTAAGACAAGATACTACTGGGATGAAATAGGCTTAAATGCTTAATTTAACAATGATAAGTGCAAAACAACAGTATCTAACTATGCCGTTATATGACAAGTTTATTTCCAGATTCAACTAAAAGTTCTGCTTCTATAAACAATTTTGAAAAATCCCTAAGGGATGGATACTTTATTCTGGACTTCTTGTATTACTTGGCTAATGAAGATTGACACATAGATAAATGTATAACTGAAAGGAAAGGTGCACATAATCTGATCCAAGCTCACCAAAGGACCAAACCACTTTTGCCACATGATAACCGAAGAAAAGATGTCGGGTATCTTCATCTGGAACTGGATGCCACTTTTCCCAAGTTTTTTTAAGTGGTCACTTCTTCAAGTAATTATGTGACTCAATTTTCAAACCAACTAAAATCTCTTCTTGCAACTATATATGAGAAAACAAGAAAGTTGGCAATCTCTATACTAGTCTAAATAGTCAATAGGTTTGTGATAAAAATATGGATTATATAGTATTATAACAAAACCATAAACATTGAACCATCCCATTATACATTGGTGCTCAAAAGTTTTTAAGTACCATGGTTAACAGTCTAATCTGAGTTTATTCATAGAACAATTATGATTTCTGCATGTTCATTCACATGCCTCACTTGATAAGTAAAATCTTGACCTCGAAGAATTTAATAGATGTATAGAACGAATGATTGTATGCTTTATAATTGATCAGTTCAATATTGCCAAAAAGACTGGACAGTATATTTAAGTTAGTGGACAATAATTGCAGAATAAATATAAAGACAATCCACATCATAAACGTCTTTTTGCTGAAATACTGATGTCAGATTCGCGAGAGGATTGTTGAAGAAAAGCGTTGCATCCCAAGGAGATAGAATGTAAACTGACCGCTCAAAATTCCAGAAAGCACTTCAAATGTGAAATTCTTGGAGACATCTAAGGGTTCAGTGCAGTTAGAAGAAGGCCAAAGATCAGGATAACCAGCACCCCTGCAAAGAGCACCCAAAACCTTGCGAATAATTTAGTTGTTCAGAAATTTATTCATTGTGTCCATAAAGGTAGAATCCCTCATAATTTAACAACATCGGAGATATTTAATCCTCATAGATCTCAATTTTAGTTATTGTTGTTATGTAGCCCCTTGATCAAGGTATTTTGAAGTCTATAAAGTTAAACATTATTGCAGACCACATGTGGAATGAAAGAAAAAGGAAGTTATTACAGGGTATGTATCAGAGAAAAAATTTACCACGACTCAGCGTGTCCTGGGACATCAATTTCAGCCATTATATGTATACCTGAAGGGACAAAATAAGCAAGTTATGGAATTTCATAACTGAGATCTCATGCAATATGCGCAACCATGTTCATGTACATATAAAATACATAGTTTAACTTCTCAGAAGCAGAATTGGTTTAATGTATGAGGTTGAAGGAAAATAGTGCCAAGTTACAATTCAAAGATAGAAACACACTGACCTCTTCGCTTAGCAAAACTTTATATCATCACATCGATATGCATAAGAGAAGAGAAACCCACAATTATGAGAATGTCAATGCCACAAAAGAAGGATAAGAAAAGAGGCAAAGAAAGTACTAAAAAACACATAAATAACACTAAAATAAACATAGAAGGAACAAATTGTAATGAAACAGACGTTGCTTAGGGACATAATTCAGGAAATTAAGATAAGCAGAACATGCCAGGAATGCCTTGTCACATAAAAATTGAAGTTGAAAACTCTCATTTCAGAATTTAATGAGTCTTCGACAAATCAACCAAAGGAAAATCTTTGTCCACATATTCAACTTATATCTTTAAATAGTTGGTTGATTATCAAAATACTGTGATCATTCATCATATTATGATTCAATAACCTAGCTAGCGTTTTCTTATATCTGTGTGCTGATGTAAAAGAACAGTATATCCTTGTTTTGTTTTGACAGCTTGAAAATGTCACATGTCCATTGATCATGCCAAACATCATAAAATTCTTATCATTCTGTTGTATTTTGGTGTACAAAATCCTAGTATCTAAGTCTAACCAAAAGAAAAAAAAATCTATATGTTCATACATCGAGTATAAATTATGCCTGAGTAGCCAAAAATATCTAATATATGCCTATCACTATTGGAACCAAATCTTGTATGTTGTTGTAAGATGCAAATAACTTGTCAAATAAGAACCAAACTTATATGAAAATGGTCGTTTGGACATCACTACCCACAATTGAAGAAAATATCAACAATGAAAAGAAAGGAAAAGCTAATTAAAGAATCAAAAAGACACTTACTCAACAATGTCATATGCATCTTCAACTGTGTACCTCTCCAAATTTGTATAAGAGCCTTTCCATAAGTCTGGATAGGAAGGCACCTCTAGAGGGAATGATTGTTCATCTATTATGTGCCAGTGAAGAACATTCTACTGAACAATAATTGCAGTATCATCACAAGGCTAAAAGTGATTAAAAAATTCATGCACAAGTATAATCCTGGAGACAAGGAAGAAATCTTTAACTGTCAAAATGAAAGACTTACAAGTTTAGAATATGACATAGCGTCAATCACACTCTTGATCACATTCACTGGTAAGTAATGTCTTGAAGTATCTGGCGGAAAAGCACCAAAGTGAAGCATATGATAATTAACTTTACAGTTGAACATAACACCTACCTCTATAAGCAATCAATTTTATTATCATGCGGAGTAAGATAATTGCCTTACCAAGAAGGAGTCCACGATAAGGAAATCGCGGTTCATCTTGAATGTACCATGGAGCCTTGTGAACTTCCACAGTTTTACTTTCATAGTTAAATACACATAGCTGACTGAATGTCTGGAACGATATTTCGTTAGGTAACTAGCGGTTACTTACAGTAGCACACCAAAATCACAATCATGCAAAACATAATAACAGCACAAGCAAGGGTGATGATGGACTGTAGTTAAGGGCCCTAATGAATCAATATCTACTTCCCAAGAGTACATAGATAAAGTAGGTATGTATTGCTGAGCAGACCAGAGTTAAAATTCAAAATGTGAAAATTGCGATTTTGAGGCACACATAAATGAATCAAATATGAAGCATTCACCAAATATTTGGCTTACCAACCTAGGAATGAATCTATGTTCAGAAAAAAAGACCTGCTCTTGTTTGCATAAATGTAGAGACATGAAATCAATTATGCATACCTCCAACCCACGTAGAGCACCATATATAGTATTTGCCTGCAATGAGGAAACATTTCATTTCCTTATCTTAACCTTAAACTACAGTTACAAGAGATCACAGTTCAAAAAAATACTTCTTTAGTTTCTTGGCGTTTGAAATAAGTAGGATCTCAGAAAAAGCAACAAGGATTTTATCCACATAAGAAGATTACCGAATGTAGCAGGGGTTGAAACGGTAATAAGTAAGACAGGCATGGGAATAGTAAAAAAAAGATCCAATGCAACTATAACAGTAAATCTTATGACCAAAATTTAAGTTAGCTTTCTACGCAATAAGAGAAATCAGTTTTCCTGGAAATAATGGAAACTAGAGTACCGATTACCTTGAACAAGTCCAAGCCCTATACCTAGAAGTGGATTCAAGACCTGATCTTCATGCACATAATATTCAAGAACCTAAACAAAATAGATGTATGCTATATTTTTCTATATATCTATGCCTCAATTATTTTTTTAAAAAAATATTTTTCTAATATTATGATAATGCAGTGGGTTCAATGACCCCAATACCAAGTAGATGCTTCTGCACCTGCCTGCATGAGTAGTACAATTTGAATGGTTTTCAATTCTAGCTAGTCAACATACAGAAGGTAGATGAGTTGCATGTCAGTAATAAGGCCACAAAATTTAGTTAACTTACAATTTAAATGCATAGCCATATATCTTAGAGTTGATGTTAATTTTAGCAAACAACTTATCTTCTGTTATCTTTACATTCAAAGTGTCACTCACCATACTTTTGCTGGCTTATTCTGTTGCTCGCATTAGCAATGAGTTTTTCTTCACAAATGATTACTAGCATGTATCAGGGTAAAAAAAAAAAAAGAATCGCTTCATCATGTTTACCTCAATTGTAGCGTCCCCGACAACTGAAAGGCCCTCTCCACCGCCCACATAGAGAGTATAACTCTCATCCACTCCAAATTGGAGCTGCCAACCGAATTTATAGTTGAAAAGTTAGCTATAAAGCTCAAGAACGAGAGCAGAAGACGCCCAAATCAAGCCAAAAGAATAAATTTCCCGATCCACACTCTCTCACCGAATCATCATCGGAAGTAACGACCACTGTCAGCTTAGAGACGTCGTACGAGGCCGTCGAGACCGCCGAGCTACGGGACCACGACTTAAAGATCAGATCTTTATACCTCCCGAAGGCATCCACCACGATCGACCGAGAAAGCGACGACAAAGAAGAGTCCTGCTCCTGGATTTGGAGAACAAGGGAGAGGTCCGGGTCGACGGAGAGGATCCCGTCGCCGTGTCGGAACTCCTTGGGGAGCGGCCAGACGTAGGCCAGGGCATCATCGCCGACGATGATGGAAGACAAGGCGCTCTGGGCCGCGGTGGAGATACGAGACCAACGCGATGGGCTCCTCCGGCCACCGGCGCCGGCGACGAAGAGGGGGAGGAGGAGGAGGAGGAGAAGGAGGGTGTGGATGGGATTAAAGGGGAATTTGGAGGGCATTTCGGAGAAAAATTATACGGCGATGAGAGTGAGAGCGAGAGTGAGGAGTACGGGCCTCGGGATTCGGTTGGGAGTTAATAAGGATTCTGGCGGGACCACGTACAGCTGGCGGTAGGTCCCCGGTGTTATGGTTTTTGCGATAAGCACGTACTGGTAGGACTTGGATGTATGAGGTCAAATGAATGTTATCGGATTAGGCCATTGATCCCGCGAGGCAAAAAGCTCATGGTTCAAGTTGTTGAATCGATCGAATTAATAATAAAATAATATATTTATTTATAATATATTTCTTAATTATTATAGAATTACATATTAAATTATAATAACATAATTTACAAGTTTCAATTAAATATAAAGGACAATAATGTTTTTTTTTACTTTAATATCAAATATACATTATAATTTATAAATACATACTTCATGGATTCAATTATTAATAAATAACATAAAAAATGTTAAACTTGGAAGATAATTAAATTAACAATCTAGCCTTTTTTATTCAATGATTTATTTTTTTAATATTTTTTCCATCCAAAAAAGATAAAGAAAATGCAAAAGCAATATAGTATTTGCATAAAGTAAAATAATTAAAATGAAAATAAGAAGTCATGGCAAGAAATTATATATATATATATATATATATATATATATATATATATATATANTTCAGGTCGAATCGATCGAACCGATCAAACCGAACGATAGAACCGGTTAATAATAAAATAATATATTTATTTATAATATCTATTAACACATATTTCTTAATTGTTATAGAATTGATATTAAATTATAATAACATAATTTACAAATTTTAATTAAAGATAAATGATGATAACGTTTTTATTTTAATATCAAATATACATTATAATTTATAAATGCATACTTCATGAATTCAATTATTAATAAACATCATAAAAAAGTTAAACATGGAAGAAAATTAAATTAACAATCCAACCTTTTTTTTATTCAATGATTCATTTTTTAATATTTTCCATCAAAAAATAAAAAAATGCAAAAGCAATATGGTATTTGCATAAAATAAAATAATTTAAATGAAAATAGAAAGCCATATAGTTTGCACAAAAATTATATATATAATGTAAGATTACTTATAATCACTTAATACTAATTAGCATTACGATAGTAAAGATAGCAACTGAATTGAAAGATCAGAGTTTAACTCCAACTAATCACACAATCTTTGTCATTTTTGAACAAAGAAGCATTTATTGGCTGGTATGATGAAAACCGTTCGGTTCAAGCGGTTAAATTCGAATTTTGACTGGGTTCAAAACAATCTAAATGGTAGTCCAATTTGAAGAGCGAACTAAACTCGCCTTAATGATCAGTCGGACCAGCCGATTCGGTTCGGTTCTAACAATACTGGATTAAATATATACTAGTAATGCCCAAAAATTACTAAAATAATTAAAGAATATAATTATATAAATTAAATAAGTATAAATTTTTGAAAAGTCAATCGAAATAAAATTAAGAATATTAAATTATAAATAGACAAAAAAATATTCTAAAATCTTAATGCAAAGATAAAATTATTAGTTTAAAATTTATTTATACTTATGCATTATAATATCATATTATCTGTACTGTCTGATTTGAAATATGTAAACAAAAATAAGTAAAAAATATGAATCTTATATTATGAGTTCAATGAATGTGCTCCCTACTTAAGTAAAGAGTATCATATTACCTACCTCTTCAATTAAGGAGTATCATATTATCTACCTCTTCGTTCGTAGAATATTAAAATTATGGTGGATATAAAAAAATTTAGGAAAGAGAAAATCTAATATCCATCATCGATTTAACATACTACGATAAAAAAAAAATTTAGAATTATATTAAATTTTAATACTTATTATTATTATTATAAATATATAGTTTAAATATTATTTTATATGTAGTTTATTTTGTTTTTCTTTAACTTACATCTTTGTACAAATTTCATTTTCCTTATTTTCGAGAAAAAAAAACTTAAAAGTAATCATTTTTGTATCTTGTTTTATTTATTTTTTTACATTACCTCACATTATATAAATGTAATATATAATCTGTTAGAATATATTTTAAATTTTTGATATATAATAAAGAAAATGTTATAACAATCATGCATTATTAAACCTTTACTTTTTGAAGCCCAATGGTCAAACATTTTTTTTATCTAAAAACTTTTATTACCTGACAATTATTATTATGTTGAACTTTTTTATTCATTTGAAACTACTTATATAATTTGATTCCTAATTTTGTCGATGCTATATCTTTAGATCATACAAAATAACATTTAAATATATACTTCACCCACGTTTATAATGAATATTTTGACTAATTTTATTATTTATTAATATTTCAGTCTATTTAAATATATGAATCGTATAACTCTTAGAAAATAAATAAAATGGGTCAAATATGATTTGAAATTCTGAATTTGTTTAGTCGAACCAAGCCTTTTAAATTTATTCCCATTATTTTTTTAACTAATCTTGTCTACTTTTGCAGTATACAAAATCTTTAGATTTTGTATAAATAATAATACATTAGAACTTTTAAAAGTATCTAATGTAGGATCTAGATGACACCAAGAGGGGGAATGAATTGGTGTATTAAAAATTTTTATTCTTCTTAACTTAATCTAGATGTGTTGTGTTTAGTGGAAGCATGCATATACGAATATAAACACAAATAGAGAGAAGAGAGTAGAGAGAAGAACAAACACAGAGTTTGTTATCGAGGTTCGG
>LTAE01007291.1:2495-21350 GCA_001647135.1 Pontederia paniculata
GCCAACGCGGGCCGTTTTCCTGGAGTATATTTCTTCGGCCGTTTTCAAGTGTTTTGATTATTAAATGCAAAAATTTATGTCTATCTATTTCCAGAATTCATAAATTGTGGGTTGTTATTCACTCGAGAGAGGTCTAGCAATTTAGGATTGGATTTTACTGCATTTTTATTTTTAATTAATTTTTGGTTTAACGTTTTCACGTACTCCTGATTTAATTTAAAATTAAGATAGTTAAGTCATCCGTTTCCGGAGTCTTATAATTTTAAAGCAATTCTTCCACCATCTAATATTCAAACACTTTAATTAAATAAATCTAAAAGACAATAGGGGTGAAACAGAATTTTAATCCTAACAAACTAAATTTTTTTTAATTTTTTTCTTTTCTTTTATCTTTTATCTTTTATCTTTTCTTCTTATTTTTCTTATCTTATCTTATCTTATTTTTTATCTTCTTTCTAAATTCATTGCAAAATCTTAAATCAGATTTCAAGATAAAATTTCAGAATCTAAAATTCATCAATCTTCGTGGGTTCGACACTCTTCTCGTCTCTTTATTACTTGTGCGACCAGTATACTTGCTGAGTTTTTAGCGTGTGATAATTTTCGCATAAGAAAGCAAGCAAGGTGACAATAATTTATACCGGTGTTCGACTATGTTTTGGAGTACAAGACTCGCAAAATGAATGTTGTTGTCCTCAATCAAAGGGAGGAATTGGCGGCCTTGAGTGACATGATCAAGGGAATCAAGAAGGAATTAGAGTCAAACCCAACAACAAAGTACCCAGTCAAGCAGGCAAAGATGGCAAGACACATCGATATGGGGTGGAAAATGGGCTCATTTTCACTAAGAAACATCGCCACATATGATTATATGTTCAACATCTTATGGCATGTGACCTTGGTGTGCCACGAATCCAAGTGGATGAGACATTCAAGAACTCACTCCACTTTGACACTCATTGTGAAGACATATTCTTAGCCAAGGATGGAGCATTATGTTGATGCCTGCATCAAGACATCTCGTTTGCCACTAGGGAAAACTTGTTAGCCAAAGCTCTTAAAGAATACTTGGAACCCCTACCTATTCCAGAGTGAATATGGAGGAATCAATACATGAACTTCATCATGGGCCTTCCCCATTCTGAAGGGGCATGTATCATCATGGTGATTGTAGATCAATTCTCCAAGTATGTCATCTTTATCGTTAACTGTTAAAGGTGCCCTACATTTTAAACTTCATAGATGTTCTTGAAGCATGTGGTGAAGTATTTAGGCCTTCCTCGAAGCATCCCTGGTGATTGAGATAGATGATTCATTGACAATTTTTGGAATGGCCTATTCAAGATGCTTTGCTACAACTTGCATTTCTCCGTCACACTCCACTTACAATCGGATGGCTAGACAAAGAGGGTGAATTGCATCTTTGAGATCTACTTATGCATTATGTGAGTTCCAAATTGGCCAGGATGCTCGCCTCGCTCAATTCTCCTACGACCTTCAAAGGGACCAATTAATCAATCAAAGTTCTTTTGAAATAATGATGGGCAACAACCTCTCACTCCCAATGTTGTTGGTACTACTTATGGTGATAAAGTTTTTGCTCGCATGACGAGGGAATGGTATGAGCAAAATGACACCTCCCAAGCATGTCTCCACAGAACGACCAACCACATGAAGAAGTGGGCAGAACGGCTTTCCTAGGAGTGGTCAAAAATTGAACTTTGGTGAATATGCGTCAACATCTCCGACTAAGTGGGAACAATTTACACAAGAACCTTGTGTGGAACTATGAAGATCCCTTAAAGATACCAAAGAAGGTGGGGAAAGTGCCATCTTGAATTCCCCCAGCAGAAGCATATCTCGTCTTCCATGCTAGTCTTTTTAAGCCTTTCATAAAAGGCATTGAAGATCTTGACTTGAGCACGGGGTTCCAACTACGGTCCATGGGCTATCCAACTACAATGCGCCGGTGAAGTCAAGAAATTATTTTTGTTTGAAGTCTGAAGTGTAAAAAAGATTATCTTATTAGATAGAGAGGAAGATTGGATGCAAAGACGAGTTGGAGCTTGTTGTAGCACTATGGCAATTTAAATAGAAGATTGAACACTTTGAAGCTACAATGCTAAGGACATTGCGGACTCGAATGGAGGAGAATGTCATGGCACGTACCGGAGTTATATTGTATTCGTGTAATTTTCTATTTTTTTCAAATTACCTATGTACTTGGTTTATTTTCCAACTCTTTCAGTGGCAAAGTTTGTAAGTATTATAAAAGGGTGGAGTGCATCACATGTGATGGCCCTTCGTACCTCTTGTCATCATTCTCATCCTCGTACCTATAATATATTAGGGTAAAGCATGCTAAGTCCACCTTATTGGAGTTACTCTCTTTTGAACTAGTGAAAAAGTTCATTTGCTTCGTAAAGTGCCAACCCTTGTTCAATCACTGCAAAAAGTTTCCATATCCTTATGGATGTTTACATACTGAGTTATGTTGGTGTAGCCTTGTTTTTTTACCAAGAAAAATGAAAATGTGTTAATAAATATATTTCTACGCTAATGGACTTGTATGACATTGGCATAGCTTCGTAATTTGTTAGGATTGATAAATCTTTATTGACAAATAAAAATAAGCATGAACAAAAATACAACATACATAAATTATTACAATTTTCTAAGAATACCATTTACATGACATCGTTCAGATTCTATAATATTGATATCGACATTAAGGAGTCGATAAAAACTAATTTCCTCTATAATTATTATTAATAAAAATATTTTTTGCCCATGAATACCTCAAGCTAAATTTCTAAATTAAATAAAACTACACTAAATATGAACTTTTCTTAATAATAATAACAAAATTAATTAATTATGTGATAATTTAACAAATAAGTGAATATATTAATAAATTATTTATAAATAATATAATATAATATAAGTATAAATATCCTGGTTGAACAAAAATGGGATTGATTGTTGGAGTAAAATAATGGGTTAATGGGATTGATTGTGCAAGATGTAAAGTTTGTGCAAGCTACTAAGTGGTCGCTTGGTTAAAGAATAAGTGCAGAAGAAATATGTACAACAGTACAAGGAATAAATATTCTTATGTATATTATTTTTATTCCATCTACCGTGTGGGTTGATATGAATAAAAAATATATTCTTATATTGGATTTATTTAAAGTATATTATACTAAAAATAAATAGTAGTAGTAATATATCTTTAATAATAAATGAGCATTTATTTATTTTATTTATATTTATAAATTTAGTTATTTACTAATTATGATAAAATAGTAATTAATCATTATTTGATTAATTAATTAAGTAATAATTATTATATTAAGTCATATAATATAATATTATTAATATCATCACATGGTATTAAATTTTTAAATATAAATAATTTATGGTTGATAATTATAATAAATAATATAAAAAAATATAATATCATGTGTGTAAAAACAAAAAAAATGAAATATGATTAAAAAATAAAAATAGTGGAATATAAGATATTCCACCTTTTCACAAGAATAAGAAATGTGGAATAAATTTGAAAAAAATTAGCGGTTTCACGATTTTCTAAATGATTTTTAGAAAAGTTAATATATTCCTATTCAAGTGGACGTTTGGCTATATTTCTGGAATAAGAAGATATTTTGGAGTTTATTCCTGAACCAAATGGCCTCTAAGAGACTAAAATTGTGAATGATTGAATGTTGGAGAAGTCCTTGATCATACCAATGCTGTAGGATTAGGACTCAAATTGTTTAAATAATGTAGTATATGGTTTTTCATATTTGGGTTGTAAGAGTAGCCTAAAATTTTTGGAATTGTAGTTACACTTTTATATTAGACTTGTTCTATGAGATACACTTGCAAGGACATGAATGGTTTTTGTTAATTGTTAATAATATAATAAAAATATATTTTTAAGTTTCTTTGGATCTTATTTGTTTAATTCAAATTTTAAAAATATTATAAAATAAGATTGAATAAAGATATTTGAAAAATGAAAATATGTCCTATTGTAATTGTATCTATGTTGACACAATGAGCATGTGCTAATTGATTCCATTAGGATAGATTTCGACAATTGAGTGCTAAAAAGTCATTTTTTTGCCAATGCATTGTGAATAAATATTTTATCCATTAGACTTGAGTGCCATATTCATTAGCATAAACTTGGAGGATCATTAATGGCAATAAATCTAAATTAACATTTAAATGTTCATTGGCAAAGATCGTTGTCTTTGCGATGAATGCTTATATGTTGGCATAGACATTTATTAACATGAGCATAGCCAGCGGATGTTGTGCCTATTTGATGTAATCCATGCATCTATGCAACATATATTAAGTTCTCTGTCAATGGTTTTTATCCTCTTTGAATGAGAAATTTCTTCACAACCAATGGCAAATCACGATTGTGATATCTTATGACATTTTTTTTGTAGTGATATTTTTGTTGAAAATGTTTTTCATATCTCAAGCACAGGACCAACCTTCACATTGTGAACAAAATGCCCCTTCACGTGTTACTCCGCACCTAAGCGCACCCGAGCAAAGTTGCTTGGTGCCTATGCTCGATCCCGCATGAAGTAAGAGAATTCCAATGATGCTAAAAAAAGAGCTTGCGTAGACCAAGCGAACATTTAGGTGTTGCATAAGTCATCATTCAAAAGTAACCTCGTGACAATAGCATATGTTGGAAAAAATTTGAACAAATATGTGCAGAATTATTCTCTTTCCCCTTAATGCATAGTTTAAATGGGACGTTGACAATAGTATATAGAATTAAATAATACTAGAGACACAAAAAATTTACATGAAAAATCTCTCAAGGTGAGAGGAAAAATTCCGAGAATGAGTAATAAACTTTTAGTATGAAATAATAATAGAATACAAAATTTAGTTTCTGATCTATACAAAGGAATAGAATAATAATTACTTCAAGAATTAATTTTGAATAACATATCAAAACTCATATATGAACTATCTCAAAAATATTTCTCTCCCAAGAAATTTTGTCCTGATAGCTTGCGGCTAGGCTTCTTCACGGTTTCAAAAAATATTTTTTCAACCTCACAACCCGTATGTGCAACCTTTTGAGATAGATAAAAAAATATGATTTATTTATCTAATCTTCAACTTACGTATTTGACTTGGACTTAAACTCTTGTGTGTTTTATTTTCTTTTTCTTCTTTGATTGTGGTTGTGGGCCCGCATAACAATAAGGCCAAACAAACTCTCCATTTTTTTTATGTTAAGAGCTCCATTAAATTTGCATTCTCCTTACAAAACCCTATGGTTTTTAGATAGAGGCTTAAGCATCATATCTGCATGTGTTCTCGTTAATATGGATCTTTTGAAAAAAAAATTTCTTGTTTTCAATTTCAATAATGTCGAGCATCAACATGTTTGTACTTGGAATGAAAACTAAAATGCTTACTTAGATATATAACATTTTTATTATCACAATGAATAATATACTCATCCTTCTTAAGGCCTAAGTCCTCTAGAAATTATTTCGTATATATAATTTTCTTCCATACTTCATTAGTTGTGATGTATTCTGTCTCAATTATCAATAATGCAACACATTTCTATAACTTGAACTACCATGAGACTACTGCAAATATCATCAAGTAGCCAAAAGTTAACTTTATATTATCCATACCAATGCCTTGTCATTGTTAGTATATCACTTAATACTAGATCAATGTCATGATAACATAAACAAACTTTAGAAGTGCCTCAAGGTATATGAAAATCTACTTGAGTACACCCTAATGCTCTCTACCATGATGTGTTAGCAATCAGTTGACCATACTAATCGCATATGATGTCTGGGATGTGAAAATATGTTAATAGTTAAAAATGTGCTAGCAAGTGCATTAGTTGATCAAATAATAAAGTGTTAAGAGTAAGAAGTTGTAGATCTCACTATTTAATTTTAGAGGACATGAGATAATATTGACTTTTAATGAAAATGTGCAAAAAATAAAATAGCAAAAAAGTTAAGACTAAACTAATCTAAACTAACAATGGGTATGATCTTAAGGTGAGACATAAGATTAGTAATAAACCTACGTAACATCTACAATAAATTGATCTAAGCAATGATGAATAGATTTAATTCTCAGATGTATTAGGAATACCTAATGCTTAACGTCTTATTCTGGATAAAGATTAATTATCTTTAAATTGAATAAACTAAGAGCATTGATTTTCATCTCTACTTGTAAACCTACTTAACTTAGGATGCATTGAGTTGTGATTCCTAAACCATTGGATTGTTCGTTCCGAGATCAAATCAGCATACCATATATCTTACTACGCCCTTCTAGTTTTACTAATATAGGCCATGTATTGTTTCAACTTAAAAGTTAATAATTAGTTTTACAAGAATGATGAACTAACAAAGGACATGTCAAAAATCATATATTAATTCAATCAAAACTGAAGAAAAATAATGCGCTTAATATCAAAAATGGGTTCACAAGTTTGGCCTAACAATTACAACTATTACAAGGAATTGATAGATGAAAAATATACAAAATTAATTCTTAAGAGCATCCCAATAATATGTAGAATAAAGAGTACTCTAAATATTGGTGATGAATTCCTAGATGACCCTCCTCCCACAATCTCCCCATAAAAAATTTCTCAACAGTCTTTTTGAGATACTCTCATGTCCTTAGCTTGTAGACATAAGTTACAAGCACCTCCGAACATGTATATTTTTTAGTATTTAAAGGATATCTATAGAGTTTGAGAAGGTTTATAAACTTTTTTTTTCAAGTCAAAATAAAAAATCCCTTTCACAATCATAATTGACTTTGGAGTTGATTAAAACACTTTCATATCTTCTTAATTGTGATTCATTTTGATCCCTTAAGTGTTTTTTGTAGGTTAGGAGTCATTTCCCATTAAAAATACTTCATAAGATTCAAGTTTTAGTGAGAACGAGTGAATGCAGGTTTGTTGTTGTGAGCTTGTGATGGAATTTAATAGATTGTGAAATGCCATATTATATATGGAAGTGGTTGTACTGACCTATGACAAGATATAGTGACTCGTGACGAATCATTTTAACGCCCCATGATGGATTATAACAACCTATGACATGGGATACTCAAACCGGAAACTCTCATTTCTCTTCATTTATGGCTCAAACCACATATAACAAATTGTAACAACATTCAGTATTCAATATATCTTTACTATTGATGTCGTATCTATTATCTTGCCATGTTAAATTGCATTGCATGGCCCATAAGAGTCATATCACAATCTGTATGATCATCCAAAACTACTACAAGTTTAATGGTCGTGATAGCCTTTTAAAAATAAAATATGCTTGTGTCATTGGTCTTACAAATTTGTCACGGGAAGTCCATTTAACAAACCATTATAGTCTGTTTCAATCCATGACAATTTCATTAATTTTTCATTCTGACATGATTTTGACTTTGATTTGAGTGTAGTTTTGTCTAGCAGCGGGTAGTGAGATTATATCACGAGTCGTGAGATCATATCATTAGTGCACAAATTTTCTCTTACAAATCTTCAAATTTGAGTTGGATCATTGATGAACGTGGAAGGGGAGATGTCATATCTTTAACTTTGCGTAGATAATTCAATTGTGTCAATTGAGTCTCCAAGTTATGGATGATATTGATCCTTCATGGTTAATCTTCTTTCTATTGTTATGATGAATTAGCCAAACATCTCTTCAAAGTCCATCATTGATCCAATTGATGATTTTGTTTTGAGTAACGATGTGATGTCTACATCTTGTCTTTATTGTGTTGTTTCATATTTAAAATTTGTCTCTCAAAATTTCGAAATTGACATTGTTGTGTGGAGTCTTTTTTTAATAGGGGGTTCATCATATATGGAAACATGACAAAAGGATTTGATAAATCTTCTTCTTGAGCTCGTTGAGGTTTCTTCAAGTTGCTTTGAATACCTCAATGTGGATTTCAACTTGCTTGACAACATCTTTATTCCTCTCAATTTGGTTATTGATGTTTGTTATGTTCTTTACCATTGACAATGTGATGATGTGACCTCTGATAACAAGTTGTGTATAAAAAGTATCTCTTGTCTTACACAACATTAACAGAAAAGTGAAAGTAACAAAAGATAATCTCAAAATAGCTTGAAATAAAAGTAGTTTCAAATTAATTCCCTGACAATGTGCCGAAAACATAATGTGTGAATTTGGTCCCTTGCAACTGATGCCAACTTGAGATGAACTTTTTGGTCACCATTGCATTGGTACAATCGTCATAGTTAATTTTGTGCTCCTCCAATTAGGTGATGAATGAGAGGGAAATGATGTATATAATTGATTAAGGTATCCAAAGATGGCCTTTTGTGAAGCCATTACATTTGTATTTACGGTTGTTTCTCTATTGTCGCTAGAGTGCTACTTTCCAAATAATGTGGTTGAGTTAGAGATGAAATTGTGATAGCAATTGCAACCTCGAAAGGTGAGCTCTGCCTTCGGACTTATCCATCTTTAAGGATATGTACACTTGTCTCCTTGATATATCATTGAGTAATCCATGTCGTTCTTTGATAGTTTCTTTTTTGCCTCCTTGATATGACAAGGACACATGATGAACGTTGGATTCTCCAAATATTCGAATTTGAGTTGAATCATTGATGTCTGTGGAGGATGAAATGTCACATCTTAACTTTCTGCAGATTATTCAATTGTGACAATCAAGCCTTCAAATTGTGGATGAGTTGGTTTTGCATTATTAGTCTTATTAAAATTAATGTGATGAATTGGTCAATGATCTTTTCAAGGTCGACCTTTGGCGCAACTGATGACTTTTTTTGGGTAATGATGTGATGACACCATCTTATCTTTTTTGTATTATCTCATTTTGAAATTTGTCTTTCCAAATTTTGAATTTAACGTTGTTGCGTGGAGACTTTCTTCAATAGAGGGTTCATTATATGTGTGAGCATGGCAAATGGATCCATGGATAGATCCTCTCCTTCATCACAGTGCTTTGAATATATGTTACCTCGGTGTGGATTTCATCTTGCTTGATAGCATCTTTATTCCTCTCAATTTAGTTATTGATTTTTCTTTATTCTTTGTCATTAACAATGCAATGATGTGAACATGCTGATCAAATTGTGCACAAAAAATATCTCTTGGAAAGTTTGCACAACACTAATAAAAAGGGAAAGTAACATAAAATAAAGTCAAAAATTAGTTTGAAAGTATAGTAGAGTTCCAGAATAATTTTCTAGAAATGGCGCCAAAAACTTAATCTGTGAATTTGGTCACATGCAATGGCACCAAAACCTTGATGTATGAGTTTGCTCCTTGACAACGACACCAAATTGAGTACGATTTTTTTCCAGTAGTGGATCATGAGATCGCATAACGGATTGTGAGATCATATATCGAGTCATTACATTGTCATATCACGAGCCATGAAAAGTTATCGTGACATCAGCTTCGAACATTATTGGATATCAACTTGTTAATGGCCACTATATCATATCATGGATGGTAGATTTAGAAGATAGCAACTACTAGTTCATAACTAATCCCGATTCATGGGTCATGATATCATGTCACGGGTCATGACTCAGAGTTTTCCTACTTCGACTCAAAGTCTAGCAAACCGTGAAAACTTATCATGACCCATGAAAGACCACTCAAATTTGATTTCAGGTGATCTTTTGAAGGGTTTTCAAAGTTAGAAGTATATATAACCTATCCAACTCCTTGGGGATCAAGTTAAAACATAATATGGAAGTGTTTGAATATTTTATTTTAGCCCCAAAGTTAATTACGAATTTATAAAGGATTTCCTTATTTTGACTTGGAAAGCTTTCCAAACCTAATGGAATTTCATGGAAATCCTAAAGGCCATTTAAAAGCTATAAATATACATGTTCAGAGCCATATTTCTCATGCTAGGAGCCTGCAACCTGTGGTTACAAGCTAAGGACGTAAGATTATCTCGAAGATGCTGCTAAAAAGAATTTTATATGTTTACCTCAAAAGGAAGAACGCACAAGAGTGCATCACCAATCTATAAAAACTCTCTAGTTTGCATATTGTTGTGATGATTTTTAGCATCATTTTTTTATCTATCTTTTATTTTATGTAATAGTATTGACTGTTAGGGCAAACTATGTTTTGATTATAGTTGTGTTTAATTATTATGAGCATGATTATTGAGTACATTATTTTCTTCAATTTTGATTAAATTAACTATTTTATTATCGTACGCCCTTAGTTAGTTCATGATTTCTATAAAATTGATTATTAACTTTTAAGGTGCAGCAATACATGTCCTATGTTACTCCAGCCAAAAAAAGGCGCTAAGATATGTAGTCTATCAGATCGATCTCGAGCAGTCTAATAGTTTAGGAATCATAACTTCATACATCCTTAGCTAAGTATATTTGAGAGTAAAGTCGAAATGAACCGTTCTCAATTTATTCGATTTAAGGACAGTTGATCTTTATCAAAATGGGAGAACATATATTAGATGTTCCTAATCCATTTAAGAATTAAATATTCTTATCATTGCTAGAATCAATTTATTGTAGAGGTTAAATAAGTTTGTACCCAATCTTATCTCTCATGCAAAGGTCCTGAGCATCGTTAGTTTATATTATTTTAATTTTCATCTTTCTGTTATTTTATTGTTTGAGCGTTGCTATCCAACCCCTGTTATCTCCTATTAGATTTTGAAATTAGATAATTAGTTAAGTTAATTCCTTGTGGGATCGACAAATCTTTACTCTGGACACTTCATTACTTCGCACATAGTGCACTTGCTAGCATAGTTTTACCTGTTAGATTTATGACTCAAATACATAAAAACAAATAATTCCTCTAATAAATGAATGTCACCACAAAATTAACAAAAATAATACTAAATGTAAGGCTAAATTTATGTTGGATTATGCATGCGTCAAATTCAACCAAGTCTAAATTCTTTCTTGTCCTCAAGCAAAAGTTCCTAACTAGACTCGAGACCATTCCATCATAGTCATTCATCCATTAGATTAATACTTCCTTAGCACTCTCCTTTTACATGTGCATCACAAGAACGTCACCATCTTATTCAGGAATCAAGCTTTACATATTTTCTAAAGCTCAAACATATTTAAGCAAACATCATCCCTAACCTTATGCAAAATGAAAAATGTAGTCTATCAAACAATAACACTAATGTTGAATATATAAGTGTCAATTGAGCGTATATGTTTTTCATAATTAAGCACGGACCTTAAAACATTTTTGCAGTTGTAGTCTTCGCATAGAGTTTCAAAAGGAAGTTCATATAGCTAACTTTTAATCGATGGATCCCAGAACAATCGACTTTATGTCATCGAGATTTAAGAGTCCCTACGGGGGTTGAATGCATATTTTATACTAGATAGTTGAGTTGGTATTTGAGTATTTATTCATATTGCACAAGGTGATTCATGTAGCAAACACTCATATCTGACGGTCTTAAGGCAATAGTTGTTAAGGAACCCTTCAAGCTTACTTGCTCAAACTTAACCAGATCTTAGATAATGCTCAAATACCGTCCCTTTATTTTTTAGCACACATATTTTGTCTTTTGACTCTTGTTGATCTTTTAGATTTTGTTTCAACCTTTTTGTTTCTTCAAATATAATTTTTCACATTATGATAAGCTCGATAAATACTGATATGTTCAATAAAAGACTATTGTTGTCGAATCTAAATTTAAAAAATAAAAACAAGCTTGAGCACGAATATAAGAATTAATTATTCAATTCAACTCAATTCTAGACTCAAGTAACTAATATTCAAGTGAACACAATAAAAGAAAGAATATTCAAATTTTATAGATCCAATTAAATAGTCTCGAACTTCGACCCAAAGATAAATTAAAAAAGTTGAACAAACATTAGCAAGATTTAATGATGATATCTTTGGTTTTATGATTTTTCATATTTCTATGATTTTTATTAAATTATAAATATAATGCAAGATATTAAAGTAAATACGATGCTTGTAGTAAATATATTCTCCCAAGTTTGAACTAAACATGTCCTTAGTGTCTAAGGTCAAACTTGGTAAGAAATGACTAAGTCCAGATAAAACAAAAGAAAAGTAGAGAAAAGAGATGAAAGAACCCAAGTAGTTGGTGTAATGGTGAAAGTGACAATAGGAGGAAGACTTCGTAGTTATACTTAGATGTCAACTATCAAGAGAAGTTGCTTAGCTTATATGTATCCATATAAATAATTTGTGGTATCAAGTAAGAAACGTGTTGCAGTGATGCGTAGGTAGGAAATGATGTTAGCCCGCACTCGGTCATCTTAAATATGTCATTCAATTGTGTCGTCTTTAGAAGGAGGGCCGATGTTTCCTTTTCTTTTATAGGTTCTATTCTGGTCGAAAAGTGTGTATCTTTTGTCAGTGTTGTCTGCCAAATATTTCAATTGTATGTCACAATCAATTATAGAGTGACACGAGTTGTGAGATTAGAAAATAGTGACCTACAAGACGAAATAATGACTTTAGCCAGATAGTCTTGGTCTATTCACAAAGTCACAACTTGTAACAAGGGGTAACAGGTCGTGGGATCAGAAGTTGTGACCCACAATAATTGGTGATGACCTTGACAAGAAGTACTCATGCCGCTCTTGTTGGTGTCACAACTCAGTACCAAAAGTAATATTTCATGATATGATGTTGTACATGAAACACTTAGTGCAATGTCAACTGTTGGCAAATAAGTATGCCCTAACCCTAATTACCATGATCGATAGTCAATCGGACGGTCAAAAGTTGATTACAAATGTGATTTGATCATGACCATCAGAAAGGAGAAAGAGGTTGTTAATTTAGTTACAACCACCTCTCTCTATATATATGAGGTTTTAGGAGATCTATAATCTCTCTAACCCTCTTATGAGATCTCTTTAATTCTCCTATGAGTTTTCTCTTTTATGAGTGCAAGTTCATCCTGATCTTGAGATGGATACTGTTGGAGGAATCACATTCATGATTCCTGGAGGGTGATTGAGATGACGAGCATTCAAATCAATATTTTCAGAGTAAGAACCTCCCGAGTATAGATCTAACTAAATCTATGTTAAATTCTCTAGATCCTAGAGTGCATGATCTCGATAAGAAAAGGATTTTCTTATATTCATGCAAAATCAAATTTCTTACAATGGTATCAATGCTTGTTTTAGAATTATTATTTAATATAGAAAATGTTTATATCTATATTTTTGTAATTTTTTTTACAAATGAAATTGATTTTAATAAAAAATGGATGTTACACCGGGAAGGCCACACGACGGTTGCACGGCGCCGGTGAACACCCTGTGTAGGGCGTCGATCACGCACAGGCAGCGCGCGGTGTAGGCCTCACACGGTTGACGAACGTCGGGCGGCGCGGTCCTACGATGACAGCTGGTGAACCGAGGTAACCCAATTCCGTTGAGCCACCAATTTGGTCTAACCGAATTGTGAGGTTCAATTCGATCGAACAGAAAATATATGAAAAAAATTGTTGTTGGTCCATTTTGAATAGTTGCATATTTGTTCTTTATATATGTCAAATATTCATCCAACAATTTCATAATTTTCCGAAAGAATTTAGTTTTGTTATAACATTATGATTTGAAATATCTATATGATTTTTAAATAGTTTAAAACTCCCTAAAGATTAAATATTAGGAAAAATATATGGAACTATTTAAAATTAATTGTTCACATTAAAAAAAGATTATTTAAATAATTAGAATATCATTATTTGATTTTGTGATATTATGCATGATCAATATTGTTTCTTATATGTCAATAGTCACATTAGAATTATAATTGTGATAATTCATTATATAATGATGTGATGAAATTAGTATTTCTCACAAGTCCAAATGTCTTATTTACTTTTATGCTTTAATTTTATATTTTTAATTACATATGATGCTTAGTATAAAATTAGCATAATTATTAGATGAGTCTAATAAATTCTCTCAAAATACTAAATTTACAATGGACGAGCTTATGAGCCTCAAATATAGTCTTCCGTCAATATGAACAAGTAAAACTATGGATCACATGTAATTATTTTTGTGCATATTATGGAGAATAATTCTCGTGAAAAATAATTTGAATATTTCTTAAAATATTTGATGTACATGAAATGAAACATTATATTAATTTTGCCTATATTATTAGGAGTTAATAAGATTTATATTTCATATTCATTAGATTGATTGGTCAAGCTTAGATGACATGTGTTCTTAGACTTTGTTAGGGTGCGGAATACAAGTCATAGACTAAAATATGGTTGGGATTCCTAATTATTTGGATTGAAAAGAAATGATCTCTCCTACCCTAAAAATTATTTTACTTAGATCTTGTTTGGATGTAGTGAATAATTTAGAGGGATCTCAATTCTCACTATAAAGGAAGATTTTTTTCTTTATGTATGTGAATTCGCATATAGTGAAAACTACCAATAAATAAAAGTCTAAATTTAATGGTGTTTTTGTAAACATGATTAGTTTTTAGTATGATGCTATTTTATTTTATTTTATTAGATCAAAATGTCTACTTAATCTTAAAATATCACCAAGTTGATGGATAAGCACAAATTAAATGGACCAAACCTTGAAGAATGATTGAAAAACCTTAAAATTGTCTTAATCAATCTAATCAATAAGTTGACAGAGTCGGATGTCACAATTGGAAATGCATTAAATATTGACTTAATCTTTTCCTCCTTGTCAACATCATATGGACAATTTATAATGAATTATCATATGCAAAAGCAAGAACAAAAGGTACATGAGCTACTCTATATGTTACAGCTAGTAAAGGATGACATAAAGAAAAGTTCCTCAAACACATCAACGATGATGTTAATAGATGCTTCTACTTCTAAAACAAAAAAGCTCTCACAAAAAAAAAAGTAAAATGGAGGAAAGGATGTGAAGAATAAAACTTCAAGCCTAATCATGGGGTCGACATGAAAAACAAACCAAGCTTCAAAGATAGAGTGAGTTGTCACTTTTATAAGAAAGAGGGGCATTGGAAACTTTCAGCGAATAAGGGCAAAGTGCATGCTCAAAGTCTTATTAGTAGAAAATAATTTGATTGACTTTTCTCATTCTACTCTTTAGGCAAAATGTTCTAGCTATGCATCTCAGATGTGCAATATTTTGCAGGAGTTGCTGAGAGCTAGGCCACTTCACAATCGACAAATCCAACTATCTGCTCCGAATGACTCATCATTAGATGTTGAAGCTATTGAATTTTTTCTTTGTACTTAAATAGTAAAATTCTAGAATTAATAGACTGCTTATAATGTTTTGATCATTATCAATGGTCTTATTTCAATTTCGCATTAATAAGAATAGGTAATGAACCTATTTTTGATAAAGATTATTGTAAGATTTATTTGAATGATTAAATAATTGCTAAAGGAACATCATTTCATGGACTATATTATTTAGAAATATCAAATAACTTCTTGACAATTGAAAATACTAATAAGCGTAAGTGAGAGGAAGTAAACCAAGCATGTTTATGGCACTTAAAACTTGGTCACATTGACATTGATAAAATCAAGAAATTAGAATCAGAAGGAATATTTAGTTCTTAATTAATAAATATTATCCCACTTCTGAATCATGCCTACGAGGAAAATGATCAATATATCATTTACTAGAAATAAAATAATGGCTACAGATTTACTTGAGTTGGTACATACAAATATATGTGTCCCAATGAACAATAGTGCAACAAGAGTCTATCTCTACTTCGCAACCTTTACTGACGATTATTCTCTCGATATGAGTATTCGTACTTTATGAAGCATAAATTTGATTTTTTTTAAAAAAAAATCATAAGTTTCAAAACTGAAGTAGAAAAACTAACTGACAAAAGTATTAAAACTCTTTAATCAGATCATGAGGAAAATATACAAGCACCAAGTTCTTATATTATTCAGAGAAGAATGGAATATTGTCTCAATTTACTCCATCATAAATTCTGCAATTAAATGGTGTATCTGAAAGAAGAAATCAAACTTTAAATGATATATTAAGGTTAATAGTTTTATACACCAACCTTACAATTTTCTTTTGATGTTATGCTATAGAAACTATTGTTTACTTGTTAAACATAATGCCCTCCAAACCTATTTTGAAAACATCATATGAGATATAGTACAAAAGATAATCTCGTCTTAAGCAAGTTAAGATTTGGGGTTGTCCGACTTTCATAAAGAATGTAGGAGCAAATAAGTTGGAGACTAGAGTTGAAAAAGGAATATTTGTGGGATATCTTAAAGATAGTTTAGTATCTTATTGTCATATGTCATACCAACAAAAAGTTATTGTGTCAATGTTGTCACTTTTCTTGAACGAGAATCTGTACTACAAGAGGATAGTGAGAGTAACATTGAATTTGAACAAATTCAAATTCCACAAGTTGCATATGAAATATCTCAAAATGTCTCTCTATCACTAATGTCAATGATGAATCATGTGTGTACAAAAGAGTTAGTGGGAGCGACATAGGATTCCTTGTAATATATGTTGATAATATTTTACTCATTGGGAATGATGTAGAGACACACCAATTGGTTAAAATTTGGTTCTCCAATATGTTCTCCATTAAGGATCTGGAAGAAGCGACCTATATTCTTAGCATAAAAATCTATAAGGATAGATAAGAAAATTAATAGGTCTTTCTCAATCGTGTACATCCAAAAGATAGTAAAACATTTTTAGTATGAAAAATTCAAAGAGAGAGTTATTACCATTTAGACATAGGATAAATCTCTCAAAAAATATGAGATCGCATAATGATGAGAAAAGAAAGCAAATGAAGTGAGATCAATATGCTTTAGCCATAATAAGCATAATGTATGTTACGATATATACAATACATTTATATTAGTCATGATATCAGTATGGCTAGTAGATATCGATCAAATCCAAGTTTGAATATGGAATTGTTGTTAAGAATACCCTTAAGTACTTAAGAAGGACAAAGGATTATATTTTCCTTTATGGAGGACACAACATTGAGATTGAAGGCTACACCGATGTCGACTTCGTGTCAAAAGTTGATGATAAAAGAATGCAACTTAGGGTATTTATTCACCTTGAATTGAGGAGCTGTGACTTGAAAGAGTTCTAAGAAAAATACGACAACTGACTCCACCATAGAAGTTGAATATATTGATGCATCAAATGCTTCAAAGGAAGTTGCATTGATACAAAAGTTTACTTGTGAGTTTATGGTTTTTTTCTAAATGCAAATAAATTGATATCGCTTTATCTTTGATAATGGTTGTAGCATAAATCATTGAGCCAAATACTCACAGAAATACAAGTACATCCATCGCAAATATTGTTTTGTTAATGATTACAAAGCACATCAAATCATAAACATCCAAAAGATCATCTCATTGAATAATTTGGCAAACCCATTGACAAAACAATTATTTGTATCAACATCCAATAAGCATTTGAGAAGATGGATCTGAAATTGATAGCATATTGGGTTTAAGGAAAGGTTGAGATATTTAATTTAGCTCTTATTGTGCACTAAACACAATTTAATCTAATAAATATTGTTTAATCATACTTACTTCTATTATTTGTTGCATATTCCCTTTATATGTCTAAATATGATTTAATCATATTGCCCATGAAGTCTAGTTATGGCACCTGACATAATATATGATCTCAATGCGAGACTTGTGATGTCCACTACAAAATATGTTCATCACCTGAAGTATTTATCATAGGGAATCATCAATTCAATTAGGTGATTGGTTTATTAGTCAATGATTTGACAATGCTAGTTCTCATTATGCATTAAGATAAATATATAGGTGCATGTTGGAGAACAAGTTCACTAACACACATGAGAATCTTGATGGTTGGACTATTAGGAAGATTTTTCAAATGACATGATTATATGTCTGATCCTTTGATCTTGGAGACCATTGATGACTTGCATGTTAATTATGTTTATTTGTTAACGTTAATGATAATCCAATTGGATATATGAAATACGTTAATTAGTCAAATTAGAAGCATGTGAATGAATGTGAGTGTTCAATAAGGGAATCTATGACTCCTATTGAAGGGATGTCCTAAGTGACCAATAAAGAATGATGTAAAGTCTATGTGTACAACTTGAAGATAACGAGTTCTCTGTTCGCATCATATCTTCATTAGTCAATTAATTCATATTGATATTAGAGATCTAATGTTCCACCATGTCCTATTTTTCTCGATTCGAACATAAAAAATTATAGAAGAATTATACGCGTTGAAAATCATATCAAAGGTTAACCAAATTTCATATCACTATAGTGGTTATGACATACTACTAAGTATCACTCTTGGTTAATAAGAGACTAAATAAGTTTGGGGACGTCAATAGATGGTGCTATTGATAATTGTGTAGTAAATGTGTTCTACATGGAGCTCTTATGACTATATTGATGTGTACCTAATGGATCACACACAGATAATATATTAAAGATGAATATTGAATAACGGATTCAAATATTTGATGAAATTATTAGGTGTCTAGCACATATTTAATGTCATCATGTTTTATATCAGAATTGGATAAATGTTTATCCATATAAGATATGGTAAATCAAGTTAATTCAAGTGAGAGTTTGTTGGCAAATAAGTATGCCTAACTCTAATTATCATGATTGGTAGTCAATTGGACTATGAAAAATTGATCAAAAATGTATTTAATCATAATCATCAAAAGGAAGAAAGAGGTTGTTGAGTTAGATACAATCATATATATATATATA
>LTAE01007292.1:8766-23125 GCA_001647135.1 Pontederia paniculata
TTATTATTATTATTATTATTATTATTATTATTATTATTATTATTATTATTATTATTATTATTATTATTATTATTATTATTATTATTATTATTATACATAAGTTTATAGACCAAAAATTTTTTACCCCTTGAACATTCAAATGATCAAATAAGTAAAATATTAGAAAATAATTATCCTAAAAAATATTTCTTCTCAAATAGAGTAAATTGAAAAATAAGAAAGTTGAGGCATAGAAAAATAAGAAATTTTAGCATAGAAGGTATTATCGGGAGGAGAATTTTCTTTTATGAGAAAAGAAGTCTACTTAGCATTTTTGCTAAGTAGACTATTTAGCGATGATCTAACTCATCAAATTTAATTTTGATGGTCCAAAATCTAAAAACTTAAAATGTATTTTAAAATTTTAATTTTTAACCGTCAGAAACGAATATGATGAGTTGAATCACTACTAAGTAATCTACTTAGTAAAAGTGCTAAATAAACTCTCCAACCTCTCTCTTTATTGCTCTACGTTTGGGATTAGTGAGATGTTGGCATATAAAACATCCATAACTTAGGAAAATAATATACAAATGAGTTATCAGATTAAACAGAACGATGCATGCACATAATTTACCATGCAATGCTTCTTCTAGTCATATGGTCGGTTTCATGGAAGTTGAGGAGGTTTTTATTAGCTTGATTTCGTTAGAGTCACGGCAAACGGACGGGGATTAGGTCACGGTTTAAGGTCAAAAGTATTACATATCACACCTCTTTTGGTTAATTAATTCCACAAGGATTTCAAAGAGATGATTTCCATAATGATAACGTGTTGTACAATACAAAATTTTGTTTTTGGAAATGTCTAAATGTGAGAATATGACAATAATACATCCATGACTTGCAATTTCAACTCAAAATTGTCTCTAAGTTTTGTTCCTTTTTTATATCGATCGCCAAGTTGAACAATAGAATTAATTACCATTAGTTGACAAATTAAATTGATCTATATATTAAGGAGAGCTCATGAAATCGGAGAAAATAATGCCTTTAACACTTTTTTCATGTATAATTTGTTGAAGACAATTCATCCTCTTTAGTCATTTCTAATTAAAATTATTTAAAAAGTGACTCATATAATATATCGAATTTTGATTGGTTTAATTGGAAGAAGGCCATCGCAGTGGAATTTGTGATTAATATGATATATCAGAATGAATAATGACTCGTTAAATTTAGACTTGGATACCAATCTAGGAAAAAAAAGAACAAGGGATAGTACCCAAATGAACTCATTTTAATAATGTCATTTTAAACAAATTTAGTTAGGTAATTATGAATTGTTCGAAAAAAGCATAAATATTTTATCATACTTTATTTCGTCAAAGATTCATAAGAGCAAAGTCGTTAGTTAATAAAACTATGATGTGACCGTTGACTTTTTAAAGATCAATTATTCTATCGATGATTATTTAAAAAAACAATTGGAATAATAGTTTTTCAAACAAGCAACACATTTGTTTGATATTAGATTACCATCTAATTCAATATTTTAGTTTGAAGAATAAAATCAAATGTTCATCAAATTGCTCAAGTAATTAGATTATTAATAAATATTTTGATGAAAATCGAATTATATACATTTAGAGTATGATTAATTAAATTAATCTTTCTTTGTGGTGTCACCATAGAAAGGATCGACACATCATTAAAAAAAAATACATAACTTATTTATTTAAATTAATCTTCCTGTTTAATATTTTTTTTCTTTTGTAAGCTCTCTTTTTATTTTTTTGTCTCATATCCTATTCTCAATATACTTGATTCATAAAAACATGCATTTATAAACCAAAGAAAAAAGACTCAAAATAAGATATTATAATCTTTAAATTATTTGTCTATATTTCTCCAATTTATATCCTAGTGCCAACTTATTTATCTAGTGTGTCTATGTTCGACACACCTATAGATTTTTATTGTTCAAACATAAGCAAGTTTCACCTCATTGTGATAATTCCGACATATCTATATCTAACCAGATTATAGATATGAATCCTTTTGCAATTTTTTAGAAGGATATCTTCCCACATAAATAGTACAATTATATTATTTGTCTATATTTCTCCAATTTATATCTTAGCGCCAACTCATTTATCTAGTGTGTCTATGTTCGACACACCTATATATTTTATTGTTCAAATATAAGCAAGTTTCTCCTCATTGTGATAATTCCGGCATATCTATATCTAACGAGATTATAATAGCTCACTCTCCTTCATATTTTTATATAAAGTTATTAACATGACTTATGAGCATAACGTACACTATTATTTTTATATGTAATATGAGCAAAAGTGAATTTCGCTATAATTTATTACACTGAATAAATATTTTATTTTATTTATATATTCTTACTATTCCCATTGGCTTAGTTCAACCTGAGTTTGGGCCTAATTCAAATCACCAATGGCTCTCAAATTGCACACATTTTTTCTTCTTTTACTAATATTATATATATANAAAAAAGTTTGTATACTTTCGATGATAAAAACTGATATCGTGCTATTGTACTCTTAACCCTTTCTAGATTCCACCGAAACATTGTTTACTGCACCTACATATGAACCGTAAAAGTCTATTACGCACGCAACACTGTTTCTTAATTGTCCGATAATTCTTCTTCTTATGAACTGACATTAAATAATTCAAGTTTCATCATGAAACCAAATGTATACACTTTGTACACATTTTGTAGAGGAATGTATAAATGTACACAAAAATTAACTAATCCAGACAACCTCTTAATTGAATAACTAATATTTTTTTATGAGTTTAATGAATATATAAATACCTTTTTTATAAATAATATAAGCTCAAGTTTTTCATCTGAGGAAGGATTTTGTGTGGTTACTTGGTAACTCCAAGATCCTACCAGTTGGCCAATCATGTTTCACTTAATTTATTTTTCATAACTACATATATTTACGGTTAAGGAGTGAAAAATCTTTCTCGTGTTACATAAATTTAAATTACTTGTGTCAATTAAGACCAACAATTAAGATTTGAATAATATGAGTAATTCTTTTTTATCTCAAAATCAAAACTAAGTTTTTGATTAAGACTCAACACAACAATCAATCGTTGAATATTTGATTGGCCAAAAAAGATTTAAGATACCATTATTTATCCATATATATAAGTTAACCCAAATTTAAAAGAAAACGTAAGATAAAGATTTAAGATACCATTATTTATCCATATATATAAGTTAACCCAAATTCAAAAGAAAAGTATTATAGCATTTTTATCTTACGTTTTCTTTTAAATTAAAATTACGGATACTTTTAATTTATTTTGAGGAGTAAGTCGATTTACACTATTGTTCTTTTTTATTTATATAATTATTTTATTCAACTTTTTTTTAATTTTCCAGAATTTAAACCAAATGCTCTACCTTGAGTTTATTAGAATCGAAATAAAACTAATTGTAGTTCTTTACTTTAAAAAAAAACAGAGACAAAAAAAATGTGAAACTCCATTGTTATTGTATTATTATTATTATTCCGGGTCGGAACAAGGTGTTCTACAACATGGGCAATGGGGATGGGCAGCAAGCCACGGTAGAACGCAGTCGGAGTGGAACTTGTGAGAGCATGGCAACCACATCACCCTCTGCTTCCCCTCCACCTCCTCCAGGCACACTGCGCACACCTCCATCCCTGTGCCTGACCGCCTCCCCTCCTCTCGTGCTCCTCCTCTCTTGTCGTCGCACCGATCACGGTTCACGACCTGCAGGCCATTGACTGAAGCCTCAGGAGGCGGAGGTGGCGGCGGCGGCGGCGGTGGCCGTGTGACGTCCCTCAGTGGAGCTGTCTCTCTGGAGGAAATGTGAAACCTGTGGCGCAGTTAGAGCAAAGGAGTAAACTTGATGGACTTATCAAAGTCAAGCTTTAAGAGGGTACATATAGAAAAGGAACCTGCTGCGGCCGGACGACGTGGAGGAGGAGAACGGAAAAGGAGGAGCGGGGTGCCGGCCGGATGGCCTGTGGGCGCGACCATGCAGCTTCTCGTCGAGGCGGAGGAGCGCGAGGGCAGCCTCCTCGCTCATGGACGACGACTCCAGCGGAGGAGGCCGCCGGAACAATGCCGACGACGTCGCCTTCGGCTCCGGCGGCCCCGTCGTCGTTTGGGCCTCGCGGCGATGGTAAAACCTCCGCTTGCGCGCGAACTCCACCCCCGGCAACATCAACTTGATTGGTCCTCGATTGCCTTCGATCTCGCAGGTGTTATAATATTCGACGACGGAGACGGTGTAGAAAACGAGATTTGCAGCTTCCGTCGTTATTTCTATTTTTTCACTTTGGATGAATAAATTGTGGGCGCCGAGCGGATTTTTTATCCTTGTTTTTATATTTTATTTTGGTACGGCCAACGCTTTATTCAAAAGTATTAACATCCAATTCATCTATATCATTTAGATATATAATGAATAAAACCAAAGGCGGACCCACATATATTCGGGAGACTCGCCCTCCCAACTTTTCAATATATAAAATATATATACATATGTACTAATAGTTATAGTCAATAAATAAAATAAATATTAATAAATTATCATAATTATCTAATTGACATAATTTTTTTAATCCGTCCTTAAATAAAATTTTGTACCAAAATTTTCTACATATAGCGAACTCTAATTCGCGACAAATCTCGTTAACACTTCATCTTAATTCATACTTTTATAAATTATTTAAAAAATATTTTTTATTTTTTTATATATTTTTTTTAAAATTGAACCCTTCATTTCTATCAATAATCGCGATTAAAACAATTGTATTCCATAAAAAATTAATTTTAATTAATTCATATGCAACTAAAGACGTTACAGTAATTTTATTATTGAACGTACTAAAAATATTAGACTTTTTTTAAACTTTTTTAAAAGTACTAATATCGAATACATTTTATGTATATTGAAAAGCGAAGACATAAAGAATCAAACTCAAACTAAAAGTCAGAAAATCTATCGATATTTTCCCCTTGTATATATTTTCGATACAATTCTAGTATTTATGTTTGATACGATTGATTGATACCACGGATTATAAATGCAATTATTCTATTTTAACGTTTTCTTCATATTAGTAGCTAAATATTAAACAAATTAGATATTTTATTTAAATATTTCTTAAATTCTAACGTGATTTTGATTTATTACATTAGAGATATGCTAAATCCTCCTAATTTTTGGCTTAAAAATCTTTCTACTATTCACAATGCCGGTCACTGTAAATTTGTCAGTTTTTTGAGCATTTTGGAAATATGAATTTTAGGAGGATGATGTAGGAGGATTTATAATTTCTTTCCCATATGATGTTAAACTAATACCTGTTATTAATTAAGACGTTAAATGCAAGTTATCTTAAAATCAAATCATTTTAAAAAAATATCCCTAATGATCAGATGATAAATAGTAACCAGTCATCTATGGAAGCTTCTTTTTTTTTAATTATTTTCGTGGTTTTTGACTTCTTCTCTCGTACTTGTAAGAGTCTCAATCTTGTATGACCTATTTAGTGGCAAAGCCAGAGCTTTTATCCAGAGGGTGCACAATTATTCATGTAATTATTTATATAATTAAAAAATATTTTGAATATTAATTTATATTTTTAGTTATAATTATTATTATTTTGTTGCACAACTTAATATAATTCAAGAGACTTACATATTATTTTAAGCAATAAAAATATAGAAAGGAAAAAAAATGAAAATATTTATAAATATGAAAAATGATATTATATCACTAATACATAATTGAATACAACATGTGAATAATGAAATAGCAAATTTTGGCAATATTCTTCTATGCGTGTGATGAAATAATATGATGATTTATTTGATATAGTCATAGATTAATAAGTAAAAATTTTTAATGTAGTATATATATTATACTTTTAGTGAATATATACATTTTAATATATTTATGAAATAATATAAGCTAATATTTGAGTAAAGGTAAATGATAAATAATAAAAAAATAAAAGTATGCATGTAATAGAATAAATAAATATATTATTATGATACAATTATAGACTAATAAGAAGAAATGTATATTTTAGTATATATAAATAATATTGTTTATGCATGAATAAATATTAATGTAGGTAAATTTTATTTTATGGAAGAGTATTAGATAATATTTAGATAAAAGTAAAGAATAAATATAAGAAAGTAAAAATGGAAATGTAAATTAAGTATAGAAAAAAAAAATTGAAAAAAAATCAACAGGTAAAGAGAATTGAACTCATGGCCTCTTTAACAAGTCATTTCAAATATCTCTATCCATCTTGGCAAGAAATAATTTTTTTTAATATAACTAAGAAACTATCTAATGGGGTCCGGGGGTGCCAGTGCACCCCCTTGCACCCCATTAGGTCCGCCTTTGGACCCATTAGAAGATTGAAACGATAAACTTGAGATGTTAAATTTCTCAAAAGTCATATACAAAATATATTGTCGAAAAATTCCTCTTAAGCGCCTAAAATTTCAGAGCATCGGTAGAAAATTCCCCGATGGGTTGTAAGTTCAGACTGCAATTCTTAGTCAAGTAGGAACTGGTCATCTTTTTAGGTCTACCCCTGCAAATCAGCATACTTCTTTTTGCCATAATTTTTTTAGATAGATAGATAAATATATATGAACATAATAAAATATGTATAATTTTGATTTAAAACAATGGATTAGTAATCTTACATTTTTAAATCAAAATTATGCATAATATTGAGTTATCAGTTTTTCTCATAGAAAATACATATATTGTTTTAATAGAAAAATAGAAACATAAAATCAGGAGCGAACCCACATATACCCCAACTTTTTGATATATATATATATATATATATATATATATATATATATATATATATATATATATANTGGAGATAGAGTGGGATGGGTAGAGGGCACACTTTCCTTTTCCTTTTTCAAATTGTAGTTATTAATTTTATTTGTTATTTATATCGAGAAATATTTTGCATGGTAATCATACTGATATTTTTGAACAATAAGAATATACAATTTTGACAAATATTTATGTAATACCCCAAATAAAATGGATCGTCTTCAATATGGACACAAACCGAAGAGACGTAGGTCGTGTTGTGCTAATTGATCTAATTCTAATCTCCTAATCACCGTTGAAGTGAAAAGTAATTTTATTAAACATTAATCTCCTTTATATAAACCTCTAACCATGAATTAAACTCTCCAAACTTTTATTAGTTTTCAACCAACCATAAGGTGGTCTCTCTCCCTTTTTTTCTCTCTTATAAGGAATCCTTTTGTCTTCATGTTTGAAAATTAATGCCAGAAGATTCGGGTAGAGGTCGATTATGCATAGAGGAGAGAGAAGACAACACCTCATAAAGGCGATACATGAGATATGACGTTGAATGAGACGCGAATAGAAGATAATTCTCTAGGAATAAGATATATAATCTAGATCATAATTAAGATTTTCAATATACATTAGAAGGATAATCAGTAAAGGCTTGTCTTAGAATTATTTTCCCTCTCGTCGAACTCTTTATGTTTTCTCTCAAAATTTTCGGTATCAGGAGTATATTTTATTGTAATCACGATCGAACCAACGGACGAGGGTTGTGTTCCGACGATGCGAGTTGTGTTGACAACTGACGTTGACTATGTTCTCGCGATGCGGGTTGTGTTTCGACCAACGCGGGTTGTTTTTACCGACGCAGGTTGTGTTGACTCGAAAGCGGATTATTTTCCATCGACGCGAGTTGTGTTGACTCTGATGTGGGTTGTGTTGACTCCGATGCAGGCTGTGTTCCGGCGATGCAGATTGTGTTGACGACTGACGCGGGTCGTGTTGACCCTGTTGTGGGCCATTTTCTTTCACCTATCTAATTTGATTTATACCATATTTTTATATAATTTAACTGTATTGACTGACTGAAAATGTTATGATGAACGATGTAGATCTAGGTGTCCATAACGAATGATATGAGGTAAAAGTTATAACGATTGTGATTGAATTTATGTATGAAGTGAAGGCCCAAATGAATTGAGAAATTTATGCCTATTGTTAATTGAATTAAGTTCCTTCAGTGACTATTGCATTGTTATGTAGATCTATTTTGATCAGAAAGGGACCTCGTGGCCTAGGTAACCAGATTGACACAGGGGATAATTTGAATATTCAATACATTAATAAGGCTCACATCGATTGTTAATGATTATCTTCACTTAAGATAAAAAAATAGAATGATAAAAGATATTGGTTAAATATATTGAATGATAAAGATATGAGCATCCCACGATGGGTGCAATTGATATTTTTGTCATCAATTGATAAAGATATTGAAAGATAATATTAGAGGTCAACATGAAATTGATATCATGAAGGTAATGAATTTTCTTATTGGTTCTACCTTAAATTATTAATTGTCAAATTATATTCTTTTAGATATTGAGGACTTTATTTATAATCTTTACATATTGAGCGGCACAACTCACTAGAGGTTTATCTCTCTTGCGAATTTAATTCTGCAGGCAAATAGGTCAATTAGATGATGATGATGATGATGATGATGATGATGATGATGATGCAACGACATCGTGATGATGTTCGTGATGAGATGACTTGCACATGGCATGAATTCTAGTTATAGTTATGTATTGACTTTCGCATTGAGATGTACATAGTGTTGACCAGTGAATTGGTCAAAATAAAGTCAAAGATGTAAGTTTGTAGTGTCCTCGAGATTATAGTTTGCTAGATGATGATGTGTGATTTTGAGGGTGTTACAAACTAGCTATGAAATAAATGCTGATAATTGAGTTGAGTTAAGAGATATAACTTAAGTACTATTGTGAAAATCTAATAGTTGCCAAATAAGCTTATAACTAACATATAAACCATTACTTATTTTCGGAACTAATAATAATAATAATCTTATTATTAATATTATTATTATTATTATTATTATTATTATTATTATTATTATTATTATTATTATTATTATTATTATTATTATTATTATTATTATTATTATTGTTGTTGTTGTTGTTGTTGTTGTTGTTGTTGTTGTTGTTGTAAACCCCCACAATTCGACAAAGGCCCCAAAACACAATTTAGTTAAATACCCATNTTATTATTATTGTTGTTGTTGTTGTTGTTGTTGTTGTTGTTGTTGTTGTTGTAAACCCCCACAATTCGACAAAGGCCCCAAAACACAATTTAGTTAAATACCCATAGCCTATAAGGGTCTTTTAGGTTAATAAAATCCAAAATCCACTTACCAAGGGTCGCCCTAAGTATAAAAGGGCCCTAAAACCAACCACCACTTCATGTTCTCCCTTCCTCACTCTCTCTCTTTCTCTCTTCTCTTCATTTGCACCCAAGAGTAAAGGTTTTGAGGGTTTGACATCATTTTTGTTGTTCAACGAGGATCTGGAGAAGGATTAGGAACTAAAAATGCAAGAGAAAGACAAGCCAAGTCGGGAAGAAGGCATTAGGGCTTCACAAATCTTGGAGGAAAGAATAAAACATTTAGAAGAAGGATTTAGGGCAAGGTATGTAAAGGAGATCAATCCGTCATCTTCTACCTCATTCTATGGATTTGGGGAGTATAAGAACACCATGTTCTTAGAACTTGAGATGATGGGATGCATGTTAGAAATGTTGCAGGTAAGATATTTGTTCATATGCCTCAATGTTCTCCTCCTATGATTTGAGTGTGTTATGGGTCCTATTGTGAATATCATATACCCCTAACATGTTATTTAGTTATTTTTATGATTTCTCTTATGCTTTACTATGTTTTCAAACTCTAGATTCATGAAAAAGGTAAATGAAGACCCTAAAATGTACATAAGAATCTTAGATGGAAACCCTAGCTCATATGTGTATCAAGCGTATGTTGTTATGTTTAATTTAGTACGCCAAATTAACATGGACTGCGTCGGGGAGAAGCGGGACATGTGTGTCTAGGGTTTCCGCCGTTGCCATCGCATCCGTGTCCGCCTCGTGGCACCCCATGTCGTACACCATGTTTGCGATCGCTGGTCGCGCATTGCTTCGATGTTGCGCCCGCGTTCAATGGTCGTGTCCGGGTCGCTTGGTCGTGCTCGCGTTCGATGTCGATCCCGTTCGCTTTGCCGTGTAGTTTGCCACGCGTCTGATGTCGTGCTCGCGTCTGCGTCTGTGTTCGTGTCGTATGGCCGCACTCGTGTTCGCTTGTTGCACACAACTCCATCGCCGCACTCGAGATCGCGTCGCCTGCCGTGTCATGGGCGCTCCACGTGAGGAGCACCGACCGCATGCGAGGGACATGGTCCATGTGGCCGCGTGTTTCTAGGGTTTCCTTGTGCCATGCCCGCATTCCATGTCATATCCACACGACGCGGTCCGCGTTAGATCTACGTGGGTCGTGTCGTCTTCTTCTGCCTCGGCTGCTGCACAATTTCACTGAATTTCTGGGTCCAATTTCGACCAGTTCACGGGGAAAAACTCCGTTTTCAATGCACTCTCAAATCTAAAGCAAAATCTCCAGAAAAATGAAGGGAAAAATATAAGAAAACATGCAGTGTTCATAACATTATCTTATGTACAAGGAATCCGCCCGGGAACATACCTTCAGGTTCATCTGGGTTTATTTTACGCGTTTTGGGGCATCCTCTCTGGCATTTTTTCTGTTAAGATTATGATTCTTCTTCTTCTAGGTCGGATAAAATTCATGGGATGTGAGAGGATTGAAGAAGAAGCATGAACATGGGGGTTAGGGCCGGTCACAAAAAAATTGAATAACAATGTGTGGCTCAATCCCTAGGGTTTATCTATAGAGCTCTCCGCCCTTTATTGGATTCGAGTTGCGGATTACTGAATCCGGGTATTTCATCAATTATTCCGATTAAAACAACTGTATTTCACAGAAAAATTAAATTTAATTAATTCATGATGCAATAACTTAAAGACGTTACAGTAATTTTATTATTGAACGTACTAAAAATATTACACTTTTATTAAACTTTTTTTTTAAATTATTAATATCGAACACATTTTATGCATATTGAAAAGCGAAGACATAAAGAATCAAACTCAAACTAAAAGTCAGAAAATCTTTCGATATTTTCTCCTTATATATATTTTTTATAACAATTCTAGTATTTATGTTTGATACAATTGATTGATACCAGGGTTCACAAATGCAATTATTCTATTTTGACGTTTTCTTCATATTTGTAGCTAAATATTAAACAAATTAGATATTTTATTTAAATATGTCTTAAATTCTAACATGATTTTGATTTATTACATTAGAGATATGCTAAATCCTCCTAACTACTATTCACAATGCCGGTCACTGTAAATTTGTCAGTTTTTTTAGCATTTTGGAAATATGAATTTTAGGAGGATGAAGCAGGATAATTTATATTTTTTTTCTTTTATGCTAAACTATTACCTTTTATTAATTAAGACGTTTAATGCAAGTTATTTTAAAATCAAATATTTTTTAAAAAATGTCCATAATGATCAGATGATAAATAATAACCAGTCATCTGCGGAAGCTTATTTTCTTTTCTTTTTTTTTAATTATTTTCATGGTTTTTGACTTCTTCTTTCCTCGTAAGTCTCGATCTTGTATGACCCGTTAGAAGACTGAAATGACAAACTTGAGATGTTAAATTTCTCAAAAGTCATATATAAAATGAGAAAAATGGGAATGTTGAGCGGATCTCTCAACACCCGATGTTGAACGGCATCACAATCATTGAAATCTAATAAATGATTATATTTTAATCATAATATAAAAAACAGTTATAATCATTTAATTAGTTTTTTTCTCTTCTTTTTAAGATTTTTTCTTGTGAACTAACAAAATTTATTTGACCATTTGAATGGTTATAATGCCGCTCAACACTGGATGTCTCAACATTTCTATTTTCCTCATATAAAATATATTGTTGAAAAAGACCTCATGCATCTGAAATTTTAGAGCATCCTTAAAAGTTAAAAGATCGCCCGGTGGGTCGTTACTGCAATTCTAAGTCAAGTAGGAACTGGTCCTTTTTAGGTTTACCCCTGCAAATTAGCATACTTCTTTTTGATAATTTATTTATTTAGATATATAAATGTATATGAACATAATAAAATATGTATAATTTTGATTTAAAACAATGGATTAGTAATCTTAAATTTTGTAAATTATAATTGTATATAATATTGAGTTATCCATTTTCCTTATAGAAAATAAAACATATATTGTTTATAATAGAAAAATAGAAACATAAAATGGGGAAGCAGCCCCTTGTGATGGAGGGAGACCAGACACTTCCTTTCTGCTCCCGGTCCTCCTCTCTCTCTTGCCGCTCTTTATGGGAGATAGGGGGACACTTTCCCCCTTTTTTTTTTGTCAAATTGTAGATTAATTTTATTTGTTATTTGTACCAAGAAATATTTTGCATGGTAATCATACTGAGATTTTTGAACAATAAGAAAATACAAATTTGGAAAATGACTGGCTACGAAATAAATGCTGATAACTGAGTTGAGGTAAGAGATATAACTAAAGTACTATTGTGAAAATCTATCAGTTCCCGAATAATCTTATAGCTAACATCTAAACCATTACTTATTATCGAAAATTATTATTATTATTATTATTATTATTATTATTATTATTATTATTATTATTATTATTATTATTATTGATGACTAAGGTGCATTCTATATTTCTGTAGCGCCTTGATCGGTGTCATTTATTTAGATATTATTTGATAAAACAATTGATGACCAGCTAATTAATTAATAGATATAATAGTTACGAGTTTCTTTTTACTGTCACAATTTTGTGGCGATTAAGTGACCACCGGAAACTTACGGCAGTTGTTGAAACCGTCTCAATTTATAAGACGAAATTGCAGTAGCAGCTGAAATTATCGTAATTTGTAACGAAACTGCAGCGCTTCTCATTTCTTTTATAAATTTGAAAAAAAATCTCCATCTCAAATTTCAACTACTGTAATTTTATTTTTTTCATAAATATTAGGATGGTATATAATCGTCACATTCATATGTCATTTTTAATAGTTTAAACCAAAATTTTGCATTTGACCTTAAAGAATTATAGTGTCAAGAATTCGCATATAAAAGAATATTTTCTGTAGGTTTTGCTAGTTTGTTTAGCAGCATTTTTTATTGTAAGTAAAGACTATTTTTTCATTATAACTTTTTTGTTATAGCTCTGTGTATTCCATCTCTTAGTTCTTTTTTTCTTAAAATATCTCGAGTTCGGATTTTTTATATATATATAAAAATTTTATTTAAAATTTCACAATGATATAAGATCTATGATTTAGAGTCAACATTAAATTAGTCAAACTTAATCATATGCCAGAACTTTAATCCACGAGTAAGAATAATTTTTAGCATCGCGTGAATTCAAAAGTCGGAAAAAAATTGAGAAAGGAGAGGGGCTCAGGATATTGTAAGGAGAGAGAGAGAGAGAGTTGATAAGAAAATATTATAAAACACTTAAATAAATTATTAAAATTAAAATTAAAATTATATAGGGGTAATATGTTTATATTGTCCGTTCGTTAGCTGTAATTTACAACCCATCATCACCACCGTTGATAAAGGCAAAAGGAATATGCAAAAAGAGGAACAAGTATGTGTGCCACCAAAATAATCTGGTGTAATTTACAACTTTTAACCTGTGCTGTATATCCATAGGCCCCTAAGAAACTTATTAAATATATACTAGTTTGAATATAAAAACTATACATTAAATATTATATTAAAAATTTATTCGATAAATAAATTAATAAATAATATAAAATCATAAAATATTATTCATATCCTAGTTAATAATTATATTATTTAAATATAATATAACATCTTTAATTTTCAACTCCCAAAATAACTATACAATTTAATTCGGGTTAAATAAATATAAATAAAATGGTAAAGAACTGAAAATATTATATTAAATTTCAAAATTGAAAACACTTATTAAATAAAAAATGAAATAAAACATAATATATTCAAACCATGTATAAGCATATACAAACTTAATAAATTCAAAAAATAATTATATTTATTTTAAAATAATATTGCATCTAAATTAATTTTGATGAGCTGAAAAAGAAATATGTTAATAATAAAATATTAATTAAAATAGATGAACTTGGAAACTACAATATAAATGAAAATAAACTAAATAAATTAATAAATAATATAAAATCAAAAAATATTATTCATATCCTAGTTAATAATTATATTATTTAAATATAATATAACATCTTTAATTTTCAACTCCCAAAATAACTATACAATTTAATTCGGGTT
>LTAE01007293.1:11995-23124 GCA_001647135.1 Pontederia paniculata
TATATGTATGTATGTATATTTGAAATTTCAGGTGACTTGGTCAATTAAGTGTCACGAATGTGTGTCATATTTAAAAGTGTGTATATGCATATTCTACAAGATACTTCAATCAAGATAAATTATTAAATATTTTTATTAGTATAAATCATCAAGACTTATTAATATCAACATTAACATCGCAAAAATGAGTGATAATTAATTATCCGAAAAATACATGTGCTAGCTAGCTAGATTGAATTAATGGGTGCTTTCTTTTTCTTGTTTAGGTATTTTATTAATCCTGACATAAATAGAGAGAGATGGGTCGAATTTAATTGAGTTGCAAGTGTGCTAGTTCAATGATTATCCTGGTCCTTAAATGTCATTTACTATCATCATCATGCTCTGTTTGATTGTTGACTCTTTCAAAAATAAATATTATTATTTTATAGGAATAAGATAGCCTAATGAGTTAATCTTATTTTTGTTGAAAAAGTTAATCAAAAGTTTTTTTTAAAATTTTTATTGCAAAATAAAAAACGTTATCATATTTCCTTCTTAATATATATTTTTTCGTTCTATATATTTTTCTTTTTAGTTACGGATGTTATGCCAAATGACATACTAAAAATCTAAATATAATAAATTCATAATAACTTATTTTACTGTTACAAAAGAGGCGCATGGCCGGATACAATGGAATAACATATTGAATATAAAAGGACATGTATGTTCCATTGATGAGAATGAAACTCATGTCATACTCAAAATCAAAATGAGGAATGAATCACTGCATTACACATCACATTTTGCTCTCAATAAATTATTAGCAATTAGAGAAGTGAGTGACGCCTCTGCCACTCTCAGGAGTGAGGAGTCTGTGGCTTTGTGCGTTATCTTTTATCATATTTTTTAAATACTACTTTCTTAACATATTATATAAGTTTTATCATATAATAATATGATATGGATGTTGATTAATAAGTCTCCTTTGGTTGCACCATACTGTTCCCGAGTAAGATTTATTAATCCAATCTTTGTTTCATAGCCTTAATCTGATAGAATATTTAATTTGTGTGTCCCACAACATTTAAGATACGGAAAAAAAATTAAATGCAGTGTGTTCGTCATCATTTGATATTAAAATAAAAATCAAATTATCATTGTTTTTAAAAAATATGATATCTTAAGCTAATTTTCCTATTTAATGCCATAGTACTATTTGTGCTTTAACATATTTATCTAAGAAAAATCAATTTCTCCTTTTCTTAAAAGCAATCACGATATTCTCAGGTAGATTACGCGAACGGTCATCCAACTTTACCCTTTATCCCGTTGCAGTCATTAGACTTCAATTTGTAACGCGACGATCATCTAACTTGAAAAACTTTTCACACACGATCATTATGACCGGCTATTGTCGGTTTCTAGGTAACTCAGCTTATGTGGAAGCCATAGAAGCAACTTATCTCCCGCCATGTCGATATAGATTATTATTATAAGATTTTTTTTCTTTCCTACATGGCAAGAGAGAGAGAGAAGGAGGGCAAAAGAGATAGAGAAGGGGGCGCAGCTACCCCCTCCGATCTTCTCCTTCGTCTCCGGTGAGAGAGAAGAGAGGGGGCAGCTGCGCCTCCTCTCTTCTCCTTCGTCTCCAGCGAGGGAGAAGAGAGGGGGCAGCGAAGGGACCCCTCCTCTCTTCTCCTTCGTCTCCGGTGAGGGAGAAGAGAGGGGGCAACGAAGGCGGGGGAGCAGCTGCCCTCTCCTCTCTTCGTCTTCGAAGAGGGAGAAGAGCTCCTCTCTTCTCCTTCGTCTCCGGCGAGGGAAAAGAGAGGAGAGCAGCTGCTCTTTTCCTTCATCTTCGGCGAGGGAGAAGAGAGGAGGCAGCTGACCCCTCCTTTCTTCTCCTTTGTCTCCAGCGATAGAGAGAGAGAGAGAGCTCCTTCAATTTTTTATTTTTTTAAGATAAATTATTTCAATAAAAACATTATGTATTGCCATATAAGAGAGAGAAAAAAAATCTTATAATATTATGGATCGACGTGACAGAAAGAGAAATTATTTTTGTAGATGCCACGTAAGCGCGATAACCTAGAAATAGACGGTAGCAAGTCAAAATGACTGCGAATGAATTTTTTTTCAAGTTGGATGACCGTCATGTTTCAAAGTGAAGTTTAGTGACCGAAATGAGAATGCGTCAAAGTTCGATGACCGTTCGCGTAATTTATCCCGATATTCTTATTTCGTTCATCTAATATTGTAATTTTAATCAAATATTCCCTTCAAGAAAAATAAATCATTCAAACATTATACATAAGAATATATCTAATTCATAGAAAATCTATTTTCAATAAAAAAATATAATATATATTTCTAGATTATCTATCTATATTTTCTAATTTGATATATTTAGTGTTGGGTTATCATTTTTTATTCTTAAGAATAAATTGAACATCTATTAAATTAGTAACTGAATAAGCATTAGATTATTAATAGACCATTTAAATGTTGGAGTGAAAATTAGATTATTCTTACTATTTTAATGTTTGATGATAAGGTAACATTACTTTTTTCTGCCAAGAAGAGTTGTCAGGTTATTAATGTGTGCTAACTTGTTTATTCAAGAAATCATTTTTTCTTTATAAAAAAAATAATTATCATGTTTATTTCATTCATCCCTAATTCAAACACTTGACATATGTATTTTATAAAAAAAATAATATTTATAAAAAAATATATTTGAATGATCTATTTATATTCTTATTCATTTTAATTTCATGTCAAAAATCCAACTACTTGAAAATTTTAATCTTAAATTAGTCTATTAACAAATGTGATGCACGGATATAAAAAAATAATATAAATCTACAAATTATCCCAACTCAATTATCATAATATATATTTTTAATCTGTATACAAAGTATTTATTTTGTAAATAGAAATAAATGGTTAACTTGCATTGTTTATATCATAATTCAAAAATCTTATTAATTATTTAATTCTAACCTAAAGTTAATACAAAAAAATAGAGAACAAATATTTAGTGGACATAATGAAAATTAACAAACAAAACTATCATAATTCAATATTTAAATTTTAACAATTTAACTTATATGAAAATAAAAAAATCATAAAAAAATAAGTTAAAATAAAACTACGAAGATTAAGATTTATTTTGTAAGCCAACTCAATCTCCCTTGTGTTTAATAACTTAAATTTAAATACAAAATTTATAAATTACAATGATAATAAAATAATTTATAGAATAAAAAAAAATGTTTTATTGAATTATAAACACATAGCCTTTAACTTTCCCAATTGACTTGTGGTTTCCTTTGTCTTTCCTAGTCCTTTTTAAAGATGGGCCATTTTGTGATAGCAAATGGAAGGATGTGGACAGAAGTGTTCAAACAGAAAAATATGCCAAAGTTCTTTTTCTATTCTGTTACATTTTATATTAATTTGGCTGATAGCAGTAGCTGAGGTTTTTTTTTGTTTTCTTAAGAAACATTTTTCTAGAGAGTATCATATGATTCATATCATTATCTTCCAAATCACTCATTCCATCTCAGATTCTGTTGATAAAATTTGACCACTTTAATCTTCAACAATCTCAAACTTTTTTTTTTAATTTCAAGCTGTATATGATATTATTTTGTTAGAAGTTTTATGTGAGATAATTGTGTTTCAGAATTTTGAAATTCATTTTTTTTTCCATCAGAGTTCAAAATGCTTGCATTGAATTGGTTAATGTTTTATATTTAAAAAAATATTTTATTATTATTATTATTATTATTATTATTATTATTATTATTATTATTATTATTATTATTATTATTATTATTATTATTATTATTATTATTATTATTATTATTATTATTATTATTATTATTATTATTATTATTATTATTATTATTATTATTATTATTATTTTCTCACTTAAAGTTATAGACTACTTAATTACGTAAGAATAAGTTAATGATGATTTTAACTCAAACACTATATAATAATAAAAATATAAATTAAATAGATATCTAGTGTAATTCTATGGATTTTTCTTACGGATACACTTATTATTTTGCATTAAGCAACTATCTATATTAGTAATTTATAAATATGCCATTTTTTTCTAAAAGAAACTAAAAATGTAATAAAGTATAATATTAATTTTACTTGAGTCTGTACTCATTTAAAATAAAAAATAACTGTTATATGAAAAACCATAATTTCGAAAATAATTGTAAATTTAAATTTAAAATTTTCTTAAATTTACTTTAAAACAATTATTATATCTTTGTTTTTTAAATCTTTTTCATAATTGTTAATGTGTTCTTTACTTAAAATTATAATTTTAATATTTTTCAATTTAATTTACTTAAAATAACAATTATTTCTTAAATTTTTATTTTTACATGGACCAATATTGAGAAGCTATTAATAATATAAAACTTTTAATCTTTTTTAATAATTTATTTGAGTTCGGACTTCTTTTTAAACAATTGTTAGTTTGATTAAAATTTTGAATTTTCTTATTAAATTTTTATCTTCTTAATAATTTATTGACTCTTTTCTATTATTAATTTATTGTTTTTTATTTCCAGGGAAAAAATAATTCTTAAAGTAATAATAAATTAAATTTAAAAATTTTAATTTACTTTAGTTAGAATTTCTTCATAATAGTTATTTTAAAATGGCTAACACATTACAAATATAATATATAAATGAACCTTTTATTAATTAATGTAACACATTTTTTTATTTTTCTTAAGTTAGGATTCTTTTAAAATAATTATTAGGTATTTAATTATTTATTCATTTTTCAAAATAATTATTTTTTGAAAAATAATATATATATATATATATGTTTGGGCATTTTGTAAACTTTTCATGTTTTAAAAGAAACTAGTATGATGCCCCGTGCGATGCACGAAAAATTCTAAAGTAAATTATTTTTTATAAAAGATTAAACTTATAAACTTGTATTCCTATAATTTTCAAAAATAAAGTAAAATATTATTCATAAAATATAAAAAAAAATCTTCTATGCAATATATACAAAAACCATGATCTTGTATTGTTAAAGAAACTACAACTTCATAAATATAATTTTCTATTGACGTAGTCAAATTCTCTTCCTTTCTTAAAGAGGACTTTATAATAAGATGGTTTTCAGGACTTTAGAGTGAGATGGTTTCAAGACTCCTGTACTCATTTATTTATAATATAGTCATAGAATATTATAAATGATAAATAAATTAAATAGTATTCATTAACTAATTTTTGGAGATCTTGGATTATGCATTTCTTAACTTCATAAAAATATTATTAGACTAAAATGATATACTATTTGTTATTAGATTTTTAATTATATAAGAATACTTTTAAAAAATGTAATATTGCCATGTGGAATATATTCTTTTATAGTCATTCTCTATTCTTTATGCCACAAAGATTAAAATTAAATAATATATATATATATATATAAAATATATATATATATATATACATATATGTATATATATNATATTCTTTTATAGTCATTCTCTATTCTTTATGCCACAAAGATTAAAATTAAATAATATATATATATATATATAAAATATATATATATATATACATATATGTATATATATGCATAATTATCTTATTATTACATTGCCTATAGAATTTATAAATTTCAATAGTTTATAAAATATTTTTAAAAGCTACTTTCTTAACAGTGTTTTATGAGAGTGTTCAATTTGTAATATATATATATATATATATATATATATGAAGTTAACTTTTAAAAACATTGAACTTTATCTCAAAATATATGCTATTATTTTTTGTAGTTATTAATCTCTTTTTATATCGCAAATGAAATAAATAAAAAAAGTTAATGAAACATATGTTTACAAATAATAAGTGTAGAAGATAAATGTGAAAGTCCACTCACTTTTTTATTCTACTAATTAACAATAAACAAACTAAATAAAAAAATATTAATTTACAATTGAACTATAGACATCAAAAGAAAGAATTACATCTACAATATATTATTATAAATTATTTATTCAAATTGACGATTAAGCATAAGCTTAGGAGGCTCACTCGTCCTACTTGATCCATAACAGAATATAAAGAGATATTCGTTTTTGACATGCTTTCAACTCTTCTATTACCCATTGGAATGAGATGAGAAATGAAAAAACGACACACATTAAAAACCAAGATGAAATAAGAAAAAAATGACAAAAAAAATATCGATGAATTCTTATCGAAAAAATAATATTTTGCACATAAATAAGACTCAAAACAAAAAAGAAAAGTTATGAGCATAGAATGTCTTTTCACCGTAAGGATCATTTGAAAATAAATAATATTATTATGTTAGAAACTTGCCACAATCACATTATGCACACTTTAAAAATTCACTATTTCTTATATTTATTGAGATCACTAATAAAATTCCTATTCGAAATCATAATGCATTTAAAAAATAATACTAAAAGAATTAAAAAAACATTAAAAATTATGCTAAGAACATTTAAAGCAACTCTTATAGAATTTATATAATAGAAAAAAAGTAAATTTTACCATTGTCTTGAGTAGTCTCCTAAAGAATTATCAAATAAATAAATATTACCATTTTGTTGATATGAATTCTAAAATAATTAAAATGAATAAAATAATTAATTAAAATATGTTTATATCTTTAATACATGAACATGTGATAATCCAACAATCTTTATTCTACTAATTATAGAAAAATAAATTAAAGACAAATTATCAATCATAACTAAAAATATGAATGAATAGGCAGAATCTTACGGAAGACAATCTGGAGGCACATTCATTCAAGTTTATTTTCCCTATTTATAAGGACTTGTGGAGACGGTTACTAAATAGTTAATAACTAATCACCCACTAATCAAATTTTAGTTATCATATTTATGATTACGAATTATTAATATAGAGGATAAGCACATTAACCACTATTATATATCTAACTTAATGATTATAATTAATTTAAATAACACCCATATCTAGTACACTTCTATATTTTATCTAACTTAATGTATTTAACTTTATAATGCATCTAAGCTACTTAGTTAATATCCAATCATGTATTAAACTCTAAATTGTCACTTTATTTTCTTCTTAAGATAAGTTATTTTACAAAATATTTGCTAGCTTATGGATTATTATTTTAATTAGTCAATATTAACGCAGAGGTTAAGCATGGTAACCACTACTTTAATAACTAACATTTGATTTAGATATTATATATAATTCATGTTAAGAATCATGTTTATTATTCATTTATCATATCGATGTTGATATAATTCACTTATAATGCATGTGGACTAATAGTCTACTTATTTTATTATATATTCAACTAAGTTTACTTCATTTATTTAATCACAAATATTTTTTTACTCTACTAATTCCATCTTAATAAAAGTGGCTATAGGCTAATATATAGACTAAAATGAATTAATTAACATAGTAAATTGAGAGCAGCATGTAGTATTTTGTTTATTTTTGTATTCACATATTTAAATTATATTTCATTTTTCAATGGTATTCTTATTATTTAAGATTAAATATTTAGTGTCGATAGGTTAATATTGCCGAAATATTTTATTTACAAACTAATCATCCACTCATGATAGATTATTATTTTTAATTATTTATATTAACATGTGGCAATTCAAAATTTTGTCAAATGTCATGCTATCCTTGCTACTATGTTTTTCATATAGTGTATTAAAATATCAGTTAAAAGTATGATTACCATGTTTTTTTTTTAAATCTTATATATTTAAAGTGTTACATGAAATTGTTATACACTATCATGCAATGATCTGTCACATTAATGAATTAATACTTTACTTTTTTTTATTAACTACTTTTTTTATTATTTGAGAATAACTAAATCTAGAAAAATAAAATGTAAATATTTTTAATTATTTTAGATATAGTTAATTTCTAATGCATATGAATACATGGCGGCATATGCATAAGTCAAAGTCACTCCCCTTCTACTATTCTTCTTTTAATATAGTATAGATAACATGTTAAGAACCACATATGCTCTACTGATTATATATAAAATCAACTAAGCAACAACAAAATATTAATTTACAAATAAAAAATATATATCAGAAAAAAAAATCTCACATGAATAAAAGATAGAGAAAGTGGAGCAATAGCACTTCAAGTTTATTTTCTATCATTGTACATGGTTGCTAAAATAATCATTTTTTACTAACTAACTACCCACTAAATATATTTTGATAGACTAATATTTATTTTTAATTAGTTATTAATTTAATAATCACTACTTAATTTAAATATTATTATATAATAAATTTAAATAACATGTTAAGAACTGTTCCCACGTTGTAATTTATTATTTTTTATTCACATATTTAAATTTAATTTTATTTTCTAATGTTATTGTATTTATTGAAATAAAACGTTTAGTTTCGATAGATTAATATTTTTAATTTGCCAAAACTATTTTTAGGTATTATCTAACTATTCACTTGAAAATTATTTAAAATTAATATTTTTATTTTTTATAATGTGTATAAACATGTAATGATTTAAGAGTTTGCCTTTTATTAAAGTATAAATAAATTAAGTTTATAAAAAAAATTAAATAAAATAACCTAACTTGGACACATGTCAAACATATGGTTGTGCCAAATGTCTTCCTTTCCTTTAACACTTCTTTGCTTTAATATAGTATAGATAATCATTTTTTACTAACTAACTACCCACTAAATATATTTTGATAGACTAATATTTATTTTTAATTAGTTATTAATTTAATAATCACTACTTAATTTAAATATTATTATATAATAAATTTAAATAACATGTTAAGAACTGTTCCCACGTTGTAATTTATTATTTTTTATTCACATATTTAAATTTAATTTTATTTTCTAATGTTATTGTATTTATTGAAATAAAACGTTTAGTTTCGATAGATTAATATTTTTAATTTGCCAAAACTATTTTTAGGTATTATCTAACTATTCACTTGAAAATTATTTAAAATTAATATTTTTATTTTTTATAATGTGTATAAACATGTAATGATTTAAGAGTTTGCCTTTTATTAAAGTATAAATAAATTAAGTTTATAAAAAAAATTAAATAAAATAACCTAACTTGGACACATGTCAAACATATGGTTGTGCCAAATGTCTTCCTTTCCTTTAACACTTCTTTGCTTTAATATAGTATAGATAATCATTTTTTACTAACTAACTACCCACTAAATATATTTTGATAGACTAATATTTATTTTTAATTAGTTATTAATTTAGTAACCACTACTTAATTTAAATATTACTATATAATAAATTTAAATAACATGTTAAGAACCGTTCCACACGTTGTAATTTGTTATTTTTTATTCACATATTTAAATTTAATTTTATTTTCTAATGTTATTGTATTTATTGAAATAAAATGTTTAGTTTCGATATATTAATATTTTTTATTTGCCAAAACTATTTTTAGGTATTATCTAACTATTCATTTAAAAATTATTTAAAATTAATTTTTTTATTTTTTATAATGTGTATAAACATGTAATGATTTAAGAGTTTGCCTTATATTAAAGTATAAATAAATTAAGTTTATAAAAAAAATTAAATAAAATATCCTAACTTGGACACATGTCAAACATATGGTTGTGCCAAATGTCTTTCTCTCCTTTAACACTTCTTTGCTTTTAATATAGTCCTAGTGTAATACCCGCGCGATGCGCGGTGAAAAAATCAAAAAATAAAATACTAATGACATATATAAAATTTAAATATTAGTTAAACTTAATAAATAAGCAACTACATTCTAAAATAATAACATTGCATAATGTAACATAAAAATAGAGATTTAATATAAATTGTGAAACACTTTTTTATGTACTACATTGGTGACCTCATTTGTTATTTGATCATCATCATCATAAGCTAAAATTTTAAGCCCTTTTCTGGTTGTCACTCTTGAAAGAGCCACATATAATTGACTGTGAGTACACACATGTTTCTTAAGAAATAATCCCACATGAGACAGTGATTGACATTGACTTTTGTTAATAGTCATGGCAAATGATATTATGATTGTAAATTGTCTGCGCTGAAATTTGAAAGGCACTCTTGTGTCAGATGGAGTTAATGTCATTCTTGGAATAAACACTTTTTCTCCTGCATTTTTTCCTAACAAATTTTTTGCTTCGATAATCATATTTCCAAGTCTTGTGATGATCAACATTGTGCCATTACACAATCCAAAAGATTGATCTATATTTCTCAATAACATCATTGGTACACCGACCTTTAAAGTGATAGAGTGACATGGTACTCCAGAATATTTAATATTATTTAAAAACTCTGGTGTATACACTTGTTGCAAAGGTCTAAATGAGTGATCAGATATACAAACTGTATCAAAACTCAAATATATTTTCTCATCGTTGTGATTGAGTGAAATCATATAATTATTGATGGATTCCACCATATCAAGTGTTGGAGCAAGAATAGCTCTATGTTGAAGATAATTTATGTTGCCTGCATGTTTAGAAAATTTAGGATATGTATTATGTACAATTGTAGATAGTGGATCATCACAACAATTTATGAGTAGATCATCAGGAATTATAATTTTTTCAATATCATCCACTCCTTTTCCAATTGTTCCATCACCAGTTCTCAAAATCCAATCAGAAAATTCTTTTACCTCTTTTGAATATGTGTGTAACTGATTCCCTTGCAACCTCATATTCTTTGTCAGTTTTAAAATTTGACAATGAGATCATAAATATGAAGAATTTAAGGTAGCATGCATAATATCTTGCCTCGTACCTTTTGGAATGACGGGCGAAATTTGTCTGAAATCGCCTCCAAGAACTATAGTTTTCCCACCAAATGGTTTATCTAAGCTGTATAAATCTTGAAATCTTAGAATATCTCTGATAGTTCTATCAAAAGCTTCAAAACAAAATTAGTGCATCATTGGTGCTTCATCCCAAATAATCAACTTTGTCTTAAGAATTAGATTTGCCAATTGACTACCTTGCTTTATATTGCATGTTGAATCTTCATTTGCATTTAGAGGGATTGCAAATCTGGAATGAGCAGTTCGACCTC
>LTAE01007294.1:0-20440 GCA_001647135.1 Pontederia paniculata
AACGACTCAAAAGCCCGAGAGCCTCCGACGAATCAGCGCTCCACCGAGAGGAGAAATCTAGGGAAAGGCGAGAGCTTTTGCCGAGCACAGGATCGAGAAGGCCATTGGAATCGATTCCCCGACGAATGATCCCCGTTTCCCCCTTTGCCTCCTTCGAACTCGATTCGATCCTTTTCTTCTCCGCTGCTTTTTTTATTCCAATTCTTTTCTTCGCTCGCTCGCGTTCGTCGTCTCCGGGACGAAATTTATAGACGCAGAGATTTGTACGCGTATTTAATTGGTGCGTTAACGGGCGGATAAGGATACGGATACGAGTATTATACTGTATTTAACTAGTTATTAATTATTAGTATTAAGTAATTAATAAATAATAATAAAGGGGAAAAAATAAAGAGATGGAAACAAAACAAGGGGCGTGTGTGAGGTCGCAAACAGAGGACACGTACGGTTGCCAACTAACCAATCAAATGACAGGTCCCACCTTCGATTTTGGAAGCCGTTGGTTTTTTGCGGATTACTTTTTTTTCCTTTTTTTATTGATTTGTTTTAATATCATGAAATATAAATTAAATTAATAATCAATTTATTAATGGAGAGTGGGAGGAGGTTGGGGTGAGTTGGTAATAGGTTTTCCTCTTTATTGAGTTCAATTAAATGTAAATTTTTTTGTTGAAAATTTTATTCGTCATAATCAGATTTATTATCTAAAATCAATGCAGAAAAATTAATATCTATGTTAATACAAAAATTAAATATTGGATAGGATTACAGTTCAATGTGGTACTTATAGAAAATTAAATGTGTTAGAACCGATATAGTGAAAAAAAATTTACTAATGAGAACTTTATAAAAGATTTTGACATTTTGAAAAAAGTTTCTTACAATAACTATTTTCCTGCTTAAAAAAAGTAAGTTTTTTAAATTCGTTAAAGGAGAAAAAATACAAAGGTATGAGTAGATAATTATTTTATGATATTTTTTATTTATTACGATATATTTTTATTTAATAAAAATTGATGTCAAATATTTATTTATAAAAAAAAATTGTTAACAAAAAATATTAAGACATAATGATTAAATACTTCAAAATGAAACCCTAAAATTATTTATGATTAATGTAGAATAAAAAAAAATTAGTATTGGTACATCCTATTTATTATGGTGTATCGTGCGGTTAGTCTTCGTGGGTCATTAGATGTGTTAGTTACAGTTGAATTTTATTGTTTGGGCTTTTGAGGAAAGACTACAGCTGTTAATATCCAATCGTAACTCATATATCTAATGGCTCATGAAGAATGGGCACACGATATAGGGTGTATCAATATTAAATTCATAAAAAAATTATGTTAAGATTTATTGTCGTGTTTTACTGTTCCTTAATAGTTGGTATTTCTTAAGATTCACACGGCGTCTAACAAATTTATTTGGTCATTTTTTAACAATGTAAACGGGAGATGTTACTTTGGCATAATTGTTGCTAAGCCGTGTTGACCGCCTCGCATTAATGACGTCAGAGCCGATTTATGTTCAAATAGCTAATTATGTCCACTTTACTTTTAATGAATGTAATATGTCTCAAGATTTTAATAGATTTGTCTTTTTCCTTCTTGTAAACTTATCCATAAGTAAAATAAATTTAATGATAAAATAATTAGCACAAAACAAAATTATATATGTATCTACGATCCACATGAATATTATGTCATAAAACATGAAGAAATAAAATAAGCACTATTATTTATAACTGTTGATAACTAATAATTTTGTAGTTTATTAAATTCGAAAAAGAACGTAAGATAACAAATGTACTAAAATTAGTTACAATATTTTAATTCATAATATATTATTTTTGAACTTCACTCGGCTATTAAATATTTCTTGAATATAACATTTTTCCCGGAGTTACAACGAAAATAAATAAACACTTTGTCATTCATTTGACGACCTACCTAGTAATAATTTGTAGCACATTGCATAATGAGAATTATATTTGTAGCATATCACTGAATATGTGTAATTATATTTGGAAAAAAAAATAGAACGATCTAAAAGCAAATTTGTGGCATGATCAATATATACTTGTGATAGATGGAAATATAATTTATTATGTTAATGTTTTCATTATGATACCACATTTTTTAGAGATCAAGAATTAGATTATTATAATTTTCATTAATAATATAATATCGCTCAATATTACACATAATAATAATTAATAAAATTTTAACATTTTTTTAGAATGCAAATATTTGTTTTTTATGAGTTATTAGTCTCGACTATTTTGTGTCGTTCTAGATCGAACATCTATTTTGAACGTGTGAGATTTTCAATATAAAAAAGTTATACAAGTGAAAAAAAAACTTCTTATCACTTCATTTTAACATTCTCGATATGTAAATTGGTTATTTTTACTAACATTCTCTATATTATAACTTTTTATTATGAATGACATCAAACTATAATTTTATCGATTTTAATTCTTAAACTATTTTCGCTTTGATATTTTAGCCATCTGTTATTTTTTTATTAAAATTAATTATTCAAATATATTAAATGACATGTGCACCCTTATGTAAAACTTTAAAATATTATTTATCTTTTATTACTTATTAGTTTAAAACACTTGTACCTTTTTGCTAGTTCTTTATTAGATTAACAAAATTAGTAATAAAAGTAAACAATTATTTTAAACTTTTATATAAGGGTACATATGTCATTTAACAATGTGAAAAATTTAACTTAAATAAAAAAAATAAAATCAAATGTTATGACTAAAATGATAAAATGGGAATAATTTAAAAATTAAAATTGGTAAAATTATAATTTAAGATTATTTGTAGAAAAAAAGGAATATATTTTAATACTGTAAAATTAGTTAAAATCTATAAAGAAAAAGTCATCATTTGTGTACAATCATCCAAACAAATTGACTGTTTAAAACGAAACACGAGAAAAATGAGGTCGCATTAATATGTTTGATTATTCACCATTATGATCACATAAAATGATTAGTTTCGTCGGATTGACTCAATCCAAAAACGAACATATCTGAAACATGTCATCTTTTTTGTTTTATTTCATGACATGATAAGACGATCGTAACTTAAACTCACCAAATAATTATATATAGTAAAAGGAATTAATGGTTAAAACAATTATAGAAATATTAAATAAGTAGGATTATACCGTCATTAATTATTATCTATTTTCTCTTTGAATTTTCAAAAGATAAGACAATTTAAGCGTTGAGAATATACTTTATTTTATATATAGATGTAAAGCACATCCTAATTTTTTAATACATAATTAATTAGGAGCCAGAGGTCTTTAGATTTTTGTTTACTGTCATGTACCTTTATACAAATCAATAATAGAAACGTTTGACATATTTTTAAAAATTAAAATTTTAGACACAATAAAAGAAGAATGTTATTATCGAAATTTAATGTCATAATTTTTTTATTAATTTTAAATTTTAGTATTTTATATATTTAATTATTAGGATCCTTTTTATCAAGAGCTTTGTAGGTATCATTATCACTTCATGATAGAATTTGTCCAAAAATCCATCATAAACATGATTTCTAACAAAAAATTTGACTATTTAATATGTCAGAAAAATGTTCGTTACAAAAGAACTATGATGAATATAAATTTCGTCAGAATTTCTGTCAGATATTTTCGTCATAAATTATGATAGATGAAAAATTCGTCAAAATTTCTGACAGTTTATATTAAAAATTTCGACGGACACAAAGATCCACGGATACATTTTTCGTCATAAATATATTATTTTTCTAAAAAATAATTTATAAATATTTATTATTAAAAATATGTATTTTATATTTCATTGTTATTAAAAATTTATAAATATAAAAAATGCTCGAGGAGAGTTATTTGAGAAGGAAATTGTACCGTGATCCTCGATTTTTAATTTTTTTACAGTGTTATTTGATATTAATAGTATATACTAATTATATTAATAGTATAATTAAAAAATGACAACTCTTATTACGGCTAACAAAGAATAGATCCCCGAAAATCTAAAACCATCAACTATATGTGCCCATATAGAGAGAGAGAGAGAGAGAGAGAGAGAGAGAGAGAGAGAGNAATTAATTTTACCTCAATAAGAAGAACAACCACAATATATATATATATATATATATATAGTCATGAGAATATGAGATAAGAACATGGATGCACAGCCCAATGTTTAGATGAGGAATTGCTAAAATTTTATATACTATTATATATTCTAAACGAAAGTATTAAAAGAAAGAAGAACGTTTAATGCCATAATGTATTTAAATATTAGCATAAGATAATAATTTAACAATAGTTATCATACATTTAATCAATCAGGCAATAGATTTGTTAGCAATTAAAAACTCTACGTTTTAGATTTTTTTTTACTTTACGTATATGATTTTCTAACTTTTTAATGTTATCATGAATTACAAAAAAACACATGTGTTTATTTTTAAATTATTTTTTTGGGTCAAAATTTTTAAATTCATTTTGACTATTTATTTTATCTCTTGTCTACTCGTCATTAAATATTATAACTATTCGGTGGACAGGTAAATTAACTATAACTAATTCAGCCTCATAGCTTAAATATTTCAATTTTAACTTTTGGGCATCTTTACAATATGTACCCTATTTAAATAGTATACACAATGTATACTACTATAATTAATATAAATAATCTATTTAAAATTTATATTTTATACTTAAATTTAAAATCCAATAATTAAGATGATAGAATACACGGTATTTATGCACATCTTCATTATTTTTTTATAGAAACTTACATTGTGTTATTAATTTAACTTTTTTACCTATTGTTTTTGTTTTCCAAAATGCATTGAGATAATTGAAAACAATCTTATTTAGACGTATACGTATATCGGTATATATGAAGAAATAGTTATATAAGTAACAAAAAATTATTTGAAAACAAGCTCCCGGTTTCCTTATGTACCTCCTGTTTAGTGTTTAAATTAAAATAATACAATTTGTTTCCTCTTGTTTTAACCTTTCGTCTTCTTCTCTCTTGTTCGTTTTGGTGTTTTCTTATGGCAAGAAAAAATATTCCACGTCATAATTTGGCTTCAAGTGTCAATCCAAACATTTATTAGTAGTCGACCAGATGGTGGCCTAGTCAGATGGGTTCCCCAAAATGGTCATATTTTTTTATATAAAAAGTTATTTATTGTACCTACCAAATTGTCTTTGTGTCGTATGATATAACCAACATAAGTTGGATGGCATATAATAAAGCCACCCTCACTTATCACTGGCCACTAGCAGTTGCATGCATGTCACCAATTCAGGGACGGACCCAGAACAAAAAGTTAGGGGGGGCCAATACATATAGAAGTAAAAAGAAAAATTGGGAGGGGCTAAGAATTGAACCCTTCCTCATTGTAATATCCAAAACCTCCTAACCACTACACCAAGTAAGTAATCTTGTTCTTTTTTAGCATTGATTTTATATATTTATTGTATCTACTAGTATATACCTATATATATATACTTTCTATACTAAAAAGTTGGGGGAGGGGGGGGGGCTGAAGCCCCCCCCCACACTATATGTAGGTCTGCCCTGGTCCGCCCTGGTCACCATGTTACCTTTGAAACATAAATTTAACTACATAAGGGGTAGAGATAGAGTGGAGGGATAATGATGGATTAGAGGAATAATTACGGATAACTTGAAGATGATTAAAAAGGGCTAAAAATTTATGGGTTGAAAAAAATATTTTAACTTATATTTAGATAAAAATAAATGATAATGAATGGCATAAGATAATCAATATTTCGTTTGGATAAAAAATTAAGAAATTGATAGAAAAATATAATTTTATTAAAACGACTTTTTTATCTTTTCGAATTGAGGAATGATGCTTATGTATCGATAAATTATAAACTAGAGAATCAATATTTTACTTACTACGTACAAGAACTCTAGGATATTTGCTTGCATGTATTAAAAAAATAATAAAAATAATTTAAAATAGTAAATGAGATTTAAAGTAAGTTCGAAATAAAAAGTCTAACTCATTCAATTCCACCAAATCAGTGGAATGAAAATACGGTGGTTTTAAGGGTTATCATAACCCTCCATAATTTTTATACCATCAAAAAATAAATTTTCCAAATGTAGGTTATAATAACTCTTCTCAACCCATCCATTATTAATCCTCCACATTACCCCTAACTCGTCATCCAAACGAGACCTTAAGCAAATATCAAATTCGAAATATGTGGATTCAAAAAATCTTTACTTGGAGTCTCATGTGTCATAGTCAAGCACATGACCTGGGGTTGCGTCAGATTAATCGGGCTATAGTGGGCTTGACTTGACCTGTAGACAATGCGTTCTTTAGTATCGTGCGGATTGAATGATGACATCGCTTTTCGAAAATTGAGTTGGCAACCGAAAAAAAAAATTAACTACCAAAATGTATACCTTATTTTACGAGGCTATATAAACAACTCTTTTGCTGAAAAAATGAAAAGAAAAAGAAAAAAACAAACAGCTCATTCGTTATCATTTGTTAAAGAATCAAATCAATCAATTATTTATTAATATAATGCGAAATCTAATTTCAGTCATCAATGATTATGATTTATGATTAATACTATTTATATAAAAATATATATTTGAATAGTTCTCATTATGAATTATAATCATAAATTTAAATTTAAAAATTAACAATTAAAATTAGACTTTACAGTTTACACTATATCAAATAAATAATTGATTCACACGAATATTGAAACTTTGTTAAACCAAAAAATTATATATTTTCAACATTAAATACTTTGTCCACATTGACCTTTTTTTTCGTAATACTTGTGTCACTAGTTAAAATCAATTGTACATGTATAATTATTTACTTTAAAATATAAATTTGATGGCGTTGCACTTGCTTGAATTTTAAAATTATTGTTAGTGTATCTAATTTATCAAGATATTAAAATAATAAATTTTGAGTTTAAACATCAATCTCATATTAAAAATTGATTTTTTTATAGTAGTGTCTAATTTAAGGGAAAAATGGAGGTGCTCCCTACTTAAGTAGGGAGCATCGTGCTACCTATTGTTTTAACCGTAAGATCTCTAATATATGGTGACTTAATTTAGGAGGGAGAAAATTTAATATTCACCTTAGATTTAACATCCTACGATTGATGATGTAGGTAGCATGATGCTCCCTACTTAACTAGGGAGACTCTACATTAAACCCCTAATTTAATCAACTATAACAACAAGAGATAACCATATTTACTCTATTCTATTATTTTATTTGAGAAAAAATATACGATTCATTCAATGGACTAAATAAAATGAAATAGAAAGAACGTAATAACATATATTTATATTTATCGTCTCCAAATAAATCACTTTATCGGTAGAAAATGCTAAATCGAGAATGTTCGAAAATGCAATCTTCAAATTTATGATTCATTGTTTTTTTTTCTCTTGACTTGTAACGTTGTACGTTGCAAAATAAATGGAATTTAATGCTACAAAAGATGCAGACGATGAGCTGGTCAAGTACGATGGTGACGTGGAAACCAGTCAGCACCATCGTCACAAGTTTTCTATATGAAGACCCCACGTCATTAAATGTTAATATAAATTATGCACGAAATATGTTATAAAACCTTCTAGTTTTGTTTCAATTGCGTGTCCAAGTTTATTTGATTATAATTACAAATCAATTGTTTTAATGGCACGCAATCGATTCGATTCATGAATTTTGACGTGAATGTAGGTTTTAATCTTATTTTTCTAAGAAATTAAATTTGTTGGAACTTTCTTTGTGATAATAAATTTCCTGGTTCACAATTTTAAAATTATTGTAATTATCAAATTATCATCATAAAAACGATTACAAAAATTTCGACTAGAAATATGTTTGGTTGGTTTCGATAAAATAAAGTAAATCTACATTTATGCCATTTGACAAAACTTGAGTATTGATACTTTTTTATTCATTAGGTACAATCTCTTCTAATAAATGTATCAAAAGTTAAACTTATAATTTGGATAAAAGGATTCACATGATCATGAATTTAATTTTATGAACTACTCAAATTCAACGCGTTTCTTTGTGATTAAATTATCATCTCTTTTTTTTTGTTAAGGGATGTTTAATTATGAAGGATCATATTATCTACGAGTCAAGGAGACTTTTCATCACATTGCAGAGGTCAATCTCGGCAACTTAAATCTTTGACTATAATAATAATAATAATAATAATAATAATAATAATAATAATAATAATAATAATTTGAAGGTTAAATCTCAAAAAAAAAATTTTCTATTGTCACCCCAGTATCCGAGAAGAGACGTCGATTTTTCCAACCCACACGACGCTAATGAATATGCGCATTAGTCACAGGTTGGAGTTTCGACCCACCAACGAGCCCGATTAATCTGATATCGCCCCGCGTCGCTTGGCTGACTATGGCAGGTGAGACTTCCAGCGAGAATTATTCTGCATTCATAGAAACTCGAACTCGAGACCTTGAAATCAAATTTTATCAACTCCACTCCAAATTTTATCAACCCCAGTTGGTTAAATTTCAAAAACTTTGGAATCAAATTTTATCAACTTCACTTCAAATTAAAGTATTCGTAAATGCATCCCGAGACTCGTAGATCAAAAGATATTAGCTTCGATAAATTTTTTATTTTTATTTTTGATTTGTGGTCAGGCTCATGAGCCTCTCGTGTGAAAAGGAAATAGATATATTTTTCATTAAAGTCTATGAAAAAGAAGCATTTAAAAAATATATATTTGTTTTAATGAAAATAAACAGAACATTTTGTTACAAACAAATGTTGGTTTAAAATAAACGTCATTTGATCAAAAATTTAAGAACCACATTTGATAAATAGAATAAAACAAATGTCATATAAATTATTCCTAAGGGCTTATTACAAACAAATAATTGATTTAAAATGAACATCATATGAACAAAATTTAAGAACCACATTTGATACAACAAAAATGTAGTAATAATATTTTGATTTTCAAAATAAATTAAGAAAAAAAATCATGAGGAAGAAATTTGGTGATATTAAGAATTGTGGAATATATCGTATATTTCGATTTTTTTAACGATTATAAAATGCAATTGTACTTTTTATGATATAACTATAAAATAAAAAATATTCTAAATATTTTTAGTTCCAACATTAAATTTGATTCGAGTTGATGAAAACTCTGATTCTTTCTTTTTTCTTTTTCCTTTGTCGACAAGTCAATAAATGTCGTAGTTGTTAAAACGCATTTAATTGAATGATGCAATGACTAATTTTATAAATGACCACATATGCAATAACTAGTTATTTTAATGGCCACGTCCAATTCTATGGTAATTATAAAAAAAATATAATGTGTGCATAGTGCACGTACACCTTGCAAAGTTTGAGGTGGATTGTGTTTTTAATGTAAAAATAGATAACGTTGATATTTTTTAATTTATTTATTTCAACTCCGGATATAATCAAATTTGAGCCATATAGACAATTTGTTTACTTTTTAAAAAATAAATTAAATCATTAGTAATAACCATAAATTTAAATCAATTGAAAGAATAATATTTTATTAATTTATTTATCTTCTTAATGAAATAAACTACGCAACTTCATTTTATGGATTGTGCATAGTGCACGTACGTAATCAAACCCCATAATTAATATAATCCACAAACCATCACAAAATAAAGAAAGAAAATGTTGGCACTCGTCTTTAGGTTCTTAAGAACAACAAAGATCATTTATTATTTTTCCATATGCACCTTGGATGCACGATATGCACAAGATTAACGTTATAATTAGTTATACCAAATTAAGTTTCAACATCTATAATTCTCAATTCAAATCAAATTATTCAATCAAGTTTAGTTAGCACATTTGGTTAACAACAGTGTGTTCCGAATTGAGAGATCGAAAGTTAGTAGCTTTAAGTTCGAGTCCCGAAATCATCAATTTAAATAGAAAAATATCTTCTCTTTTTGTCTCGACTCCGAATTAGTGAGGTGCGAGCAGATAAAAAAAATCAAATTATTTGAGAACTATTAATATCTCAAAAGTAAAAATTATAATGAAATAGTTATGATTATAAATAGACATTTATAATCACTAAATAGAAAAAAATGATGCTCGCATTTTGAAGATGATATCTTCTCATATTAAGATTATCTCTTAATCTTATAAATAAGAAAATTTGGAATTCGATTTTTAACAAGACATACAAGTCTCGCTATTTGTATATAAAAGAAAGTATTTTAGATATAAATAAGTATATACTATACTTTCAATTTCGAACTGAATTAATACAAAACTTCATGGGAAAAAAATAAATTAGATTCGAGTTGATGAAAGCTCTGATTTTTTTTCTTTGTCAACATGTAAATAAATGTCGTAGTGGTTAATTAAGACGTATTTAATATTAAGTAGCAATGGAATTGACTGATGTAACAAAGAATTTTGTTAATAACCACATATGCAATAAGTAGTTTTCTTAAAATTCTCTCAATATTTAGAGAGGATGAGAGGTGAGAACAAAAACTTATAAAAGAGTAAATTCATAAAGAAATAGACACAAAAAATATATTTAGGAAACAAAATATAATGTAGTAGGTGCATAATATTTTGGCTTTGCTTCATTAATCAGTTAAATTTACCAACAGATTTAGAGCGTCGTGCTAAATAATTCCTCGTCGTTAAATTAAATCTTGTATTTGATGCGTATGTATGCGAAAAGAACTTATAAAAAATTATATCATCATAGTTAAATCTTAAGTTCAAAATGAATACTAAGTGACCACGGAAATTAGGGGTGTTCACGATCGGATTTGACTCGACCGGACCCAAATCCCCTCCAACCTAATTGATTTTGTTCGGGTTGTTTTGAGTTGAGTTGATGATAAAGTAGTCATCAAATCCGATCCGACTCGACTTTTATTGAGTCGAGTTGAATAAGGTCGGGTCATCAATTTATTCGATTAATTTTTTTTATATATTTTTAATTATCTTTTATAATACTTAACATCGATTATATTTAAAAAAAGAAACATATTTTTTCAATATTTTATAATGATTTAAAGGATATAAAGTACAAATTTGTAATATATTTTAATTTTAAAATAATATAATTTTTTTATTAAGAATAAATTGGTTTAAATTTATAAAAGAATATATAAAAGTTTGGATCATCGGATTGGGTCGGGTTCGAAAATTTGAAATTCGTACCCGATCCATTGGTGATCGGATTATGATCGGGTCAGTTCGAGTTCGATCCGACCAACAATCTGATCCGACCCAATTGAGATTGAGTTGGTTCGAATCGTCGGTTTCATCGGTCGATCCGCCCCGCTGAAAACCCCTAATGAAAATGAGTTTATTGGAAAAAAATTAGAGGACGCTGCCAAATACAACAAGGCAGCACCATTTTAGGGTTGGGGCATAATGCACGTACCTACACATTACATCAATCAACATAATTAGTATAATCCATGAACCATACAAAAAATGCTGACATGTTCGAAAGAACAGAAACATAATTTTAAATCCCCAACCACAAAAGGTCACAAACTCATGGAATTGTTACTAGATTTCTTTTCTCCCTTTTGCATGTTGGATGCACGATAGGCACAAAAAATAATGTTCGAATTTTGCAATACCCAAATGATAGCTAATTGTAAGATTTAACTTATAGTAGATTAAATTTGAGGTTACAAAATTAAATTTAAAATTTAAAATTCATTTTTATTACTACCTATTAAATTTCCAGAAGTATCATATATCCAACCTTTTTTTTAATTACAATCCAAACATTTATATTTTATTTAGATTCTTTTAAAAGTTTTCGTCAACACCAACAAAAAGAATCTCCATTTCTTTGCCGAAATAATAGTGATAATTTAATTCACTAAACTAACCCAAAATATTTTTTTTTGGCATACCAAAATTTTCGTTAAATTTACTTTTTATTATTTTTTCTTAAACCTATTATATTTTCTAACTTTTTAATTTTATCGTTAATGACCAAGAAATCCACACGGTTTTATTTTTAAAAAAAATTATCTATAATTTAATATCTTGTCTAATCGTGTATATATATATATAAATATATATATATATATGTGTGTGTGTGTGTGTGTATAGTAGCTTGGTATATTATAACTAATTCAGCTTCATAGATAAAGAGTTAAAGATTTATCTTTTCAAATTTAACTTTTTTTTATCGAAATTCAGATTTTGTTATTTATACCTCTCCAACTTTTGAAGATTTTTTTTGTATCAATTTTGTTTTCCAAAATAAATTGAGATAATGGAAAAGAATCTTATTTATATCTATATCGGTATATATGAAGAAAAAAACGTTTTATAAGTAACAAGACATCATTTTTAAACAAGCTCCCGGTTTCCATATATACATTATGTTTATTGTCTAAAATAAAATAATACTATTTTTTTCTTCTCTCTCTTTGTATATTTTGGTGTTTTCTAAAGATAAAAAAAAGAAATCCACGTCATAATTTGGCTTCAAGTGCCAATCCAAACATTTATTAGTAGTCGACCAGATGGTGGCCTTGTCAGATGGGTTCCTAGTCATATTTTTGTCTATTAAATGTTAATTTATTCCACCTACCAAATCCTCTTTTTTGTGTTATATGATGTATACCATAAGATGGATGGGATATAATAAAGCCACCCTCTCTTATCACTGGCCACAAGCAGGTGCATGCATGTCACCATGTTACCCTTTAAAGGCATATTAACTACAAGAATGTATACTTTATTTTCAGAGACAATATAAATAACTTTTTTACTAAAAAATGGAAAAAAATAAGAAAAATAAAAATGCATAGCAATTTATTATGCACATCGTATGATAAATGATCTCATTCATTAATTTAAAAAAAAATATTCACAATTTTTTTCAATAATTTAACTCATTGAATAAATTTTTTAACATTAATTTAAATTAATAAATTAGATAATGTGGCACATGAGATACATAATAAATTACTATGCACCCTTATTAACCTAAAAAAATAAACTAATAATTCATTATCATTTGTGAAATCACAAAATTATATATTTTCAACAAAAAAACTTTGTTCACATTAACCATTTATTTTTTTGGTAATACTCGTGTGACTCATTAGACCAACCATATGTATATTTTAAATTTATTTTAAAAATATATATTTGATAATGTTGTGCTGCTTTAAATGTTTAAAATTATTATTAATACATCTAATTTAGTGTTTATATTAAAATAATAATATTTAAGTTTAAACTTCAATCTCATATTAATATTTTTTATAATTTAATAATTTAATCAACAATAATATCAAGAGGTTATCATAATTACTATATTCTATTATTTTATTTGAGAAAAAAATGATTGGTTCATTGACTAAATAAAATAAAATAAACATAATAACATATTATTTCTCGCTCGAAATAAATCCCTTATCGGTAGAAAATGCTAAATCAAGAAATTCGAAAAATGCAATCTTATTATTATTATTATTATTATTATTATTATTATTATTATTATTATTATTATTATTATTATTATTATTATTATTATTATTATTATTATTATTATTATTATTACTACTTGTAACTTGAATTAAATGAGCAAAATAAATGGATATTTAATGATACAAAAGATACAAACGATGAGCTGGTCAAGTACGATGGTGACGTGGAAACCAGTCACCGCCCTCGTCCGCCCCCAACTAGCCACAAGTTTTCTATTGTAAGGTTTGAAAATGAAGCTACAAAATTCTTGGGATTCTAATAAAATATTTTAATTTAATAGATTAATTCTTGTAACGATTATAAATAACTTCTAAAAATGTTAGATAATTTTTTTTTACAAAATAATTTTAAGAATATAGAATTATTGTCATAAGTAATTAAATTAAATATTTTATAAAAATATATTTTAATCTAATATTTAAATTAGAAAATATTATCATAAAGAATTTAAAAATACTAGTTAAAAATATAATGAAATAAATAATACTTTTATAATTATTTTATTAAGATAGTATAAAAATTAAATTTTATTGTTTAAAATAAAAAATTTAGTAACAAAAAGTTGCAATGTGAAAATGAAAAAAATTACAACAGTTACAGAATATGTAGTTGAAACTCCGAATCAAGATTGTTAAGATCGAGATCTTACTTAAGATCGGAGGAGGATTGCAAGATTGACGATCGGATAAGGATCATTTGATTTTGTGAAATATCTTATGAAGACCGTAAAGATCATACGAATTAGATCATAGGATCGATAGGAATCTAAATATAAGAAAATCATAAGATAAATCGTAAAAGATTGAGATCTTCACAATCTTGCTCCAAGTAATGTATTTGATTCTTTCAAACATCGTTCGAGAAGTCGGAGTCGATTTTGATTCCCAAATCATTAATTATTAATATAAATTATGCAGGAAATATATTATAAAGCTTCTATTTTTTTTTTCAATTGCGTGTCCGAGTTTATTTGATTATAACTACATATCAATTGTTTTAATCAGACGCATTCGCTTCATGACTTTTGACGCAATTGTTTTAATCTTATTTTCTAAGAAAATAAATTTCTCGGAACTCTCTTTGTGATAATAGGTTTCTTAATTCACAGATTTAATTATTGTAATTATCGTCATAAACATGATTACAAATATTGGACTAGAAATATGTTTCGATAAAAGAAACTAAATATACATTTATGCCCATTTGACAAATCTTGAATATTGATAAAAAAATTCACATAATCGTGAACATAATTTTATGAACTACTCAAATTCATCGCATTTCTTTGTGATTAAAATAATCATCTTTGATTTGTGTTTTGTCTCTTAATTCAGCATTACTTAACACAATGCTTACTTAAAAAAAATATGTTAAATTATATGTATGATTAATAATTGCTTAATATTTTATGGGCTGTGCATAGGGCACGTACCTGTGCATTACATTAATTGTCTGCATCAAACGCCATAATTAATATAATCCACAGACCATCACAAAAGGAAAATAAATGTTGGCACTCGTCACAAGTAAAGTATACACTAAAAAATATAATGAAATAATTATTATTGGCAAGTAATATAGACATTTATAATCATTAAAGAGAAAAATAATGCTCACATTTACGAGTCCCTAATAGCTCACCCATGATTTTCTCTCTTCTCATAATTCATGATGATATATCTCTTAACCTGTAAATCAGAAATTTTGGAGTTCAATTTTTAGTTAGTTAGACATACACTATATATATATATAATAATAATAATAATAATAATAATAATTTTAGAATGAAATAAGTTGAATTATTTTTTTCACCACCGATATTTAAACTAATAGCATTTGACTAATTTAATTTCGGTAAATATTTAAATTCTACTACCATATGGTCTAACTCTCATTGATAAAAAGTGTAACTATTTATTATGCCACATGAAAATTATTGAGGTACGAGTTCTCCTCAACAATAATTTCTATAAAATAATTATCATAATTTAGCAATTTATGAAGTTAGGAGCTCGTTTCCTACTAAAATGGAGTAAAATGGAGGGTTAAGGAGGCGTCTAACTGATATATAGTTGCGTTCCATTAGAAGGTTAATTTTTAATAAGTTATTACAAATAAATCATTTGCTCAAAATAAACGTCATACGATAATAAATTAAGAAGCACTTTTGATAACTAAAAAAAATAGTACTATATTTTCAAATTCGAACTGAATAAATAAATTTGATTCGAGGTTGATGAAAACACTGATTTTTTTTTTGTTAACAAGGGAATAAATGTCATAGTGGTTAATTAAAACGTATTTAATTTATAAGTAGCAATGAGATTGACTGATGCAACAAAGAATTTTGTTAATAACCACATATGCAATAAGTAGTTGTCTTAACGGCCACGTTCAATTCTCTGAATGTTTAGAGCTAATGAGAGGTGAGAAAAAATAACTTATAAAATAATAAATTGATAAAGAAACGCAACAAAAAATATATCTTAAAAGGTGCATAATATTTTGACTTTATTTGATTAATTCAGTTCAAATTTTACCAACAAATTAATAGTTTCTCGTCGTTTAATTAGATCGCGTATTTTATTCATGTGTATACAGAAAAAATATATAAAAAAATATTATGATCATAGTTAAGTATTAAATTAAAAATAAATATTAAATTAATCGTACTTGATGATAAATCAAGATTTGACAATAATTATGATCATCACGAAAATTACGAAAATATTCAATCCACGGAAATGAGTCTAATTTACTAGGAATCCTTCCGGTTGTAAATATTTAGCATTATTTAATGAAAAGCTCTCATTTCTCAAGCAATCGTCAATATTTTTTATCGTTGCTCATGCAAACGTTGATGTTTTCGATGTGCATATCACAATGGTGGATCGACGCTCCGCATTGTGACCAAATCGCTTCTTTGGTGCACCCTCGGTGGGCCCGCGGCTCCGGTGCGCCGCGCGCCCCTTCGAATCATTGACACTCGAAAGTCTGTCAAGCGTCGCCGCTCAGGACGTCAAGCGTTGCCGCTCAATACGCTCCGCGCATCCTACCCAAGCATCGCCGTACTAGACGTTCCGTGCAGCCTGTCCAAGCGTTGCTGCACACGACGCTCTGCACGATCCCGCTCCACAGCCCGTCGTGCTCAAACATTCCGTTGCCTTACTCTCCAAAGCCATTTCAAAGAGTTTGTCTAGATGATGCATATGACCTTGTCCAAGAGAAAAAAAAGGAGGCCTCTCCAAATACAACAAGGCAGCTCCATTTTACGGGCTGGTGCATAATGCACGTACGTACACGTTACATCAATCACCATAATTAGTATAATCCATGAACCATACAAAAATATGTTGACATGTTCTAAAGAACAAAAACATCATTTTAGATCCCAACCACAAAAGGTCACAATCTGATGGAATTGTTACTAGATTTTTTTTCCCTCCCTTTTGCACGTTGGATGCACGACATGCACAAAAATTAATATTAGAATTTGGCATACCAAAATGATAACTAATTTGTAAGCTTTAACTTATAGTAGATTAAATTTGAGGTTACAAAATAAAAAAAATGTTTATTTATATTACTTCCTTATTAATTTAATTTATTCTATCATAGTAAATTTCAAAAAGGATCATATATCCAACTAATCGAAACATGCATATTTTATTTAGCTTTTTTTAAAATTTTATTCATTAAACTAACCCAAAATATAATATTATATTCAATTGATTTTGGACCGTCGAATGCTACACCAATACACTTAAATAGCACTATGAATGCAAACAATGCATCGCCATCTAGTGAAGTTTTTGAAATTATTAAAAGAAATAGCATCATATCGAAATTAGATAAATAGATGTTGATGTCAATTATTGTGATCTCATAGCTCATCAAATCACTCGAAGGCAAACAAGTCTCATTTCAATTGATCACACATTGTACCTAACAAATAAATTGTGAGCAAACGTACACATTTTTTTCTTTTGCCTTCTAATTTGTGGTACTTAGAAAATTAACTTTTATTGATCCAATTGAAAGCACGACGCTTAAATTTGATCGACCTTCCCATTTCGATCTTTTAACCGATTAAACTATTGGATAAAAATAATAGAAGTAAAGTATTATAGACCAAACATTGATGAAGATTCAATAGTAATAAGAGAGGGAGGGCATGTTTTTTTATCATGAGGGAAAGTAATGTGAAAAAAATAGAAAAGAACTGTTACTTGTTTTCAATCTCGGCATCTTAAACATCTTTGACGAGGACGAGGACGACGACGATAATAATAATAATAATAATAATAATAATAATAATAATAATAATAATAATAATAATAATAATAATAATAATAATAATAATAATAATAATAAAATAGTGAAAGTTTAAATCTCAAAAACTCCGAAATCAAATTTTAACATCTTCACTTCAAATTAAAAGTATTTGTAAATATATCACAAGTCTCGTAAATAGAAAAATATTAATTTTGGTTAGAATTGATTCATATGATAGCGAGATGTTGAGAGACGAAGGTACTAAATAGTAATCCAAATTTGAGACCTCACATCAAACACCCATTCAAATTAAATTACTTTTCACCGAAAAAAATTAAATTACTTATATTTTAATAGTCTAATTCATAAAAAAATATTAGCTTAGATAAAATTTAATTTTATTATACAAATTTGTGGTCAGGCAGTTCAGCTCATGAGCCTCTTGTATGAAAAAAATAGATATTTTTTTAAATAAATCTATTTTTCAAAAAAAAGTGAACTCTATTGTCATGAAGGTTAATATGAATTCCAGAGAAAAAACAAAAATACGTAGTTATTCATATTACCGGATTACATTTTACAACTTTATTTGCATACGCCAAAAGATGAAAAATGTAGATATGAGACGTTCAATTTCACATACAATATGCATAACTTGTAAAATATTGTGCCTTAATGCTTAATTCCTTAGCAATCTATGAGGGTAAAAACTCGTTTCCTACTTAAAAAACAAAAAAAATTAATAATATAAAATATATTAATTAACTACTTTTATATAATTAAAAAAAATAAGTTTACTTTCTTTAAATAAAATAATATTTTTTCGGTAGCAATAAAATAATATTTTCCTTCATATAGCATCTTGTCCTATACGTTCCTGATATTATTCTCTTCATATTTACAAGTCGTATATTAATAAAATAAAATATCACTTTTCAAAAGTTCATTATTCCATTTTTTATAAATATATTTTAATCAAAATAAACATATTTTTTTTGTTACAGACAAATATTTGTTCAAAATAAACGTCATTTGATCAAAATTTAAGACCACATTTAATAAATAAAATAAAAAAATGTCATATAAGTGATTCGAAGGTTATTTTGTATAAGTTATTACAAACAAATAACTGATTCAAAATGAACGTCAATTATCAAAATTTAAGGATCACATTGATACAAAAAAAGTAGTAATAATATCTTGACTTTCAAACTAAATTAAGAAAAAAAATCATGATGAAGAAATTAGATGAGATTAATAATTGTGTAGAATATATTTTGGTTCACCTCTATGAAATATCATATATTTTAAATTTTTAATCGATTATAAAACACATTTGTACTTCTTATTATATACATTTATTATTAATATCATGATCAATGATGCTAAAGCAAAAAATGTCATCTACGTATATATTTTTAATTCCCAAATTATGAAAGTTCTGGCCCCCCGATTCTCCAAACGATGTGACGTTTTGGAGAATCGGACACAGAATCAAATGCTGAAACCTCAGCGTCACGTGCAGGGGCGAGCTAAGGGGGTCCAAGGGGATGCATTGGCACCCCCTAAACTCCCTTAAGTAGGTCTATTAGTACAAATTGTTAATTATTGCTTCTGTGTCCTAATGGATAGAGGTATCTAATTAGAGTTATGAGGTCACAAGTTCAATTCCTCTTTGTAGCAACTTAGTTTTTCCTTTTTTTTTCTAATTTACTTTACCTATTCAATTTTTACTTTCTCATTATTTATTCTTTACTTTTACTCAATATTATTTAATATACTCTTTCATAAAATATAGTTTGCTTATATTATGTTAATATTTATTCATTCATTATCAAAATTATTTATATATACTATAATATACATTTTTCCTTATTAGTCTATAATTATAGCATAATAATCTGCTTATTTATTTTATTACATGCATACTTCTATTTTCTTATTATTTATCCTTTACCTTTACTCAAATATTAGCTTATATTATTTCAAAAAGTATCATTTATTTATATTATATTAAAATTTATTAATTCACTAAAATCATATATATATATATATATATTACATTATACATTTTTATTTATTAGTTTATGACCATATCATGTATATCTACTTATTATTCTAGATAGAAGTATATTTTGTTATGAAATATATATCAATACTGTCAATTTTTTATTTCATTGTTATTTTATTCAATTGTGCATTAGTGTTATAATATCATAGTCATATTTTTAAATGTTCTCACTTTTTTCTATTTTTTAATGTTTAAAATAAAAGTAATATTGATGCTAAAATATTAAATTCTATTATACCGTGCAAATAAATTATTAAAAATTATAATTATAAATATAGATTAATGTCCAAAATAACTCTTTAATTATATAAATAAGTATATGAGTAATTATGCACCCGCTGGACAAAATTTTTGGCTCTGTCACTGGTCACGTGATCTGAGATTCCAACTTCCGGTTCCTGCCAACAGGAACCGGTGCCTTTTTGGCAACATTAAATGTTGTTCTTTTTTTTTTGATTATTTTATTGAAAATTATACTTTTAAATAATATATTTTATTTTTATAT
>LTAE01007295.1:0-23122 GCA_001647135.1 Pontederia paniculata
TTATTATTATTATTATTATTATTATTATTATTATTATTATTATTATTAAAAGTCCTAATTGAATAAATAAGGAAATTCAAAATTGTTATTGAAAACAAAGATTGTATTAAATTATTGTATATTATTTTCTGGTATTTTTAATTGAAAAATGAAAATGAAAAACAATGATAATTAAATTTTGTATTATTATTTCATAAGATATTTTTAATTTTATTATAAAATTCGTAATAACTTTTTCACTATAATAGAAAAATAAACAAAGAAAAGAAACAATTATTATCAAAGGGTACTAATTCATAAATTAAAAAAAATTAAAGTTGTAATATATTTACAAAGAGCCCTAACTCAAGTAAAGTAAGAAAAAGTAAATTTACAATTTATTATTATTCAATTAGAATTAGGAGTACTGATTTGATTGATTCAATTAAACTATAAGTAGAAAAAATATAAGTTTGTTAAAAAATTGGAATGTGTGTATGTGTGTAAAACATGTCATTCTCCACGTTTTTTTAGAATAAATGGTTTAATGTTAATACTATTTTCGAGTTAATAATATTTTTGGGATTTTCAATTATATAATTTAAATATGGCTAAAATCTAAATGTTTTGAGGATAAAGTTAAGAAAAGAAAAATCTAATAAATAGGATATTCTATTGTTTTTGTAATATTTTTACAATTATCTAGATAGTAGAAAAACTATTTTATAATAGGGTTTTATATAAGATAATCATATTTGTGTTCCTAAATTAAAAAATAAATATAAAAAATTGAATAAATCAATGAGAAATAGAATGAGAAGTATTGGTTTGATTAACATATTTATATAAGGATAAATAAATAGTTTTTTTTTAATTTGAATAAATCAAAGGAAAATATATTTAGAACACGACAATCTCTATTTTAATAAATAATTTCATAATATTTTTAAGTTAATAGAAACTATAGAAATACTGCCTATAACATTTTATATTTTATATAAAGTACAAAGTTATGTGTAATGCGGATTTATTTAATGTTCTTAAATAATGTTGTTGCATGTGAGGCTCCTTAATTTTTTTTCGGTAAAATGATCCTTAATTTTGAAAAGGATAAATTAACATGATCTTAAATTATGTATTTTTAAACTAAGGTCGATATTTAAAGGTTTATTGAATTAATGAAAATAAAAAATACTAAGATGCAATTTATTCAAATGTGTAATAAAACAAATAAGATTAGGAAAATTGGAAAAATAATTAAGAAGATAAATTGATAATGTAAATGATTTTTAATATTAATAAAAAGTTTAGTTATAAATGTAAGAAACTAATAACAAATATTAATATTCATAAAAGCAATTAGTTAAGATATTAAATCTAAATATTCTAGGTATCAAACAAATAACTTAAAGGAAAAAATTTACATATATTTACAATTTTTTATAATATACTTTTAATTTTTTTCTGTTTAATGATAAAAAAAGGAGTCAATATATTTTATTGTTGAATATATCATAATTTATTCTAAATCGTCCATACATAATTATTCATAAACTAACAACTAGTCTATTAACCCGTGCGATGCTCGGATGTTACAAAATTATAATATAAATATATGAATTATTTCAATTCAACTATCATAAAATATATTTTTAATCTTTACATAAATTATTTTTTTGTACTAACTTGCATTATCTTATATCACAAGAAGTTCTAGCAATTGGGATGTCCTAGTTCGTACATGAAAGCATAAGATCAACGACAAATCACCACCTTAAAAAGAAGGTTTGATAATTTTATAAAAAAATAAAAATATAGAATAAATATCTATTGGATAGAATAAAAATTAACAAATATAACTATCATAATTTAGTTATTCAAATTTTAACAGTAGAACTTAATATGAAAATAAAATAATTCAGTTAAAATAAAACATATGAATATTAAGATTCATTATTTTGTTAGCCAATTCAATTCTCCTATGTTTTAATTACTTAAATTCAAATGCAAAATTTTATAAACTATAATGATAATTAAATAATTTATGCAATAAAAAAATGTCTTATTAAAAATAACTAAACATGTTGCACCAAAATATTCAGTAATGGATATAATTCTATTATATTATTATTATTATTATTATTATTATTATTATTATTATTATTATTATTATTATTATTATTATTATTATTATTATTATTATTATTATTATTATTATTATTCTCACTTAAAAGTATAAATTACTTAATTACGTAAGAATAACTTAATGATGATTTTAACCCAAACAATATATAAAAATAAAAAAATATAACTTAAATAGATATCTATGTAATTCTATGAATATCTTCTATATGTGCATCAAAAATTGTAGATGTGACATATGGTGTGGAATCTTTATTTTATTCCAAAGATAATAAAATTTCATTTTTTTAGGTTACTTGAATTAGGATTCTTTACAAATATTTTTTATTGTCTTATTTTTTTTTAGGACTCTTACTTCTTATAACTAATTAGTTACTTGAATTAGGTGTAATGTTTTATGAGATTGTTTTCTAGTAGAAAAAAATAAGATAAAATTTTATCTATATTCATAACTAATTTTTTTAGTCTTTTTAATAATTTTATTAATTAAAAACTGTTACTTAAACTATTTTATTTATTATTTCAAAAAATTGCAAATGCAACATGACATAGAACATTGTGGGTACGATATATGGTATATATACTTCAATACTAATATTCTATATGTTATTTTTGTAGACTGCAAATATTTCATAAGTCCCTCTATTTTATTTTGATTGATTTATCTCTATCTAACTATGTTAAATTAATGTTTAATTACATATTATATAATTATATATTTCATAATATTCGTGTTCCACATGTGTTAATAGATTATTAAATTAGAAAATAAAGTTGAACTATGACTTCTAGCAAAATAGGCGAGGTAAATTGAAAAAAATAGAAAGAAAATACTGATAAATTCTATTTTTTTATCACGTAAGATATTTTTAAATCTTACTTAAAATATCATATCTAACATTATCATTATAATTTGTATCATCCATAGGAGGATACGTAGACTAATATTTATAAAAGCTAATATATATCTAATTACTTTTCACTGAAAAGAGTAAGAAAATAATAAATATTTTTTAAAAGAGTCCCAGTTCATGTAAATTAGGGAATTTTCATATTCTTATTCATTATTATTATCAGAATTATTTTTCAAAAAAATTAAAATAAAAAAATGATTATTTTTTTTATAATATTCCTAACTCCAGCAAAATAAAAAAAAAATTTCTAAATTCTAAAATACTATTGTTGGAATTAGTTTTCTGAAAAATAAAAAATATCGATATTATCTTGTTCAGAAATATAAAAATAACTTTATACCTACATAAAATAACTATAGAAATAATCATATTAACTAGAAATAGCCACAAATAAAATTGACATCAAAATCAGTCTAGAATGAAAAAAATGACACCTAACTAATTAAATGATAATAATTCTAGAGACAGATGAATGTAGACAGAAAAAAAAATTGACACAAAATAAAAATTATTCATAATCCCTCTCTCCTCCCCACGAATATGTTCAACTGTAGACGTATTGTTAACAAAAACTAATTTAAAAAAGAGTTTTGCTATATCCTCCTAATTTTTAGCCTAATAATGTGCCTAACATCTCACAATGACACTCACTATAAATTAATTAATTTTATAGGGTATTTTTAATATGTGAGTATTAGGAGGATTATTAAGAGGATGAATTAGGAGGATATAGAATTTTTCTTTAAAAAATATTTCATATAAAACTCGTCAAGGTCAACTCAATGACAAAACTTGATATAGTTGAGAATTTGACATTGGTTTGAGATGACTTGTAGATCAAACAAGTCAACGAGGGTGACTTACGGATTCATCTCATTAAGCAAACCCAAATGATGCGAAGGACTACAACCAAGTTCGATTGAAGTGTATTACTTCTTATATGAATGTAATTTGAAATAAAATTTTAATTTAAAAAATGGAACTTCGTTATCGTGAAATTATTAGTTTTCATCAATTAAAATACAATTTTATTAACTAATTGTAGCTATCAAACTTTTAATTTCACATAAATAATATACAAAAGCAATATAAAATAAATCAAATATAAAAAAAAATATGAAAAAAATGAAGGTGCTACCTACTTAAATATGTAGCATTGTAATACTTCTCATAACAACCATAAGATATTAAATATACGGTGGATATAAAATTTTCTCTTTATTATATAATTTATTATAAATTGTTAAATCTATCGTATATTTAACATCTTATGATTGTTACCTATTTAAGTAGGTAGTACCTCCATTGAACCCAAAAAATATACTTTTACGTGATAGTAAATTTTAATTATTCCAAATGTCTTTGTCCATGTCGCATTGTCTAGAAACTAGTAAAAAATGCCACGTCAACAAACTTTTTTTAACATATATAGTAATAAATACTGTTAACTACTAAACTAAAAATAATAATAATAAGGGGCAATGCCCTTGCTTTAGAGTGGCAGACGCCCACTCAAGCATAAAGTACTGCTCTTCTTTTTTTTTTTACTTTTTAATATTTAAATTTTAATCATTTTATTATGTTACAATAGTTCATTGATGTGAAATTTTTAAATAATATTATTTTTATTTTTTCTTCTCAAACTATCGTAAAATTTTAGATATACCTCTAATTTATAAAATCGAATAGAAATCAATTTGAACTTTTTCAATTGATCAATTTCATCCATCATTTCTATTTTTTTAAATTTTTTTGATGTATTAAATAACTATTTTACTCTCTCCTCACCCTTCTTCATCTCTCTCCCTCGGGCTCATAGATGTGTCTGCGCAGGTGCTCGCCGGCGCGAACATACCTGTGCATGCGCTGGCATAGGCGAGCGCAGGTGAGGGCGCTCGCGCGCAAGCACTCGCGTAGGCGAACTCCCTCGCCTGCGCAGGCGCTCGCCCACTCGAGCGCCATCACCTACGTAGGCGAGCTGCGTTTTGCCTGCGCAAGTGAGCTGCGTTTGCCTACGGGGGCGCCTCTTCAAGCAAGCTCACCTAGGCGAAGGGCACTCGCTTGCATAGGCGTGTCTACCAGCCAGAGACGAGGAAGGGAGAGGAGAGAAAAATGAGAGAGAAGATAAGCGGGAGAGGAGAGGAGAGAGTTTTAATATTTTTATATTAGGAATGACAAAGTAGTCATTTCATAAAAAATTAATTTATGAAAAAAATAGAAAATCTGGTGGATGAATTGATCAATTAAGAAAGTTTAAAACTTTTTTTTTTAATTTTGTAGTTTAGAGATATATCTAAAATTTTGTGATAGGAGGAAAATTGAAATAATCCTTTTAAATATTCTCTTGGTGATGATGTGGACGAATAGGTGACCTGCTAGTTTGCATAAGTCAACGATACCATATCACGACAACCAAGTTTATAAAATTAGAGGTAAGAGATTATTGATAAAAAAAAAGAATTAAAGGACAATAGAAATATAATAAGAAAATATTTATGTAATTTGTCCTTTATCTGACCAACGAATTTTCTATTGATAACATTAAAATATCAAAATTCTTTCTTGAATTGATAAAACATGAAATAATATTCTATTGATAACATTAAAAATATGTTGTCGATACCCTTAACGGTGTAAACTAAATATTCAAAGAACTTGGTTATTACTTTACGTAACATAACTACACGATATGTACTTTATAAAAAAAGCCATTTATATTCAACTAAACATTAATAATGTTACTACAAATATTGATCTTTATATATATATATATATATATATAATATATATATATATTGAAAATGAAGTAAAACATACACCAAGATTGTCAGGTTAGTTACACCACTATTTCCATTTTTCTTCTTTACAGGTTTACCAATTTCATGCCTTGAATATTAAATTTATTGTAATACATTTTTTTTTCTATTTCGCTATTGTTTAGATCTTTACTTCACAGTTTTGATAAATTTATTTGAATTGATCATATAATGAGACTACCGTATATTTTAAAATATTAAATATTCCATTTTGTTATGTCGATCTTCTCTAATATACATGTTAGTAATATGCTCAATGCTCAATGCAAATCCATTTATAAATTGTTATAGTTGTGATCAATGGTGGTCACACTCCCGCGAATCTCGCGCATGCCAACCGAGTGGCTAACATATGCGGCGCAGGCGTCACAGAGGAGCCGTAGACGTATCGTGACTATTGTAATAGATGCACGTTTTTTCGTCGGATGAGTAGCCGCTTGAGGGGAGTGGGGTGCAGCGTGCACGCGGTCTATAAATAGGTATCAGACACGTGCAGTTTCTCCTCTCTTCTTCTTTATCTTATAGTGGTATCAAAGCTTACGACGCCAACGATTTCTCTTTTCGATCACCACACTGTTGCGCTCTTCCCTGACGATATAATCTCATCCAAATCATCTCATGCTGTTGACAAGGAGCTTCGTCGATTGTTGTCGATGCCTAATTCTACAGTAACGACGACTGGTGATGTGTCCTGGTAAAGCGATGCCATCGGCGGAGAGATCATAACACGCTCCCATTCCAAAATCGACAACACTTACCCGTTTTCTGCTGCATTGCATATATTTCCTGATCATCGCTCGATCAAATTGACGTCCTCATCTGCAGAACGACGATCTCCTGTTTCAACGTGGTGAACGGTATGTTTTCTTCCCATCGGAGAAGATGAACAATAATCATCTCACTCAATATTAATAACCACCGCTGGATATTACCTTCTCATTTGATCCAGTCCATTGATTTGTTACATTAATCTTAATTGTTAGATTATCCTTTGATAATTTAGGGATGACAAACTCCCCGAAGTTCGGGGATCTCCGCGGGGATTCTCCGATCGGGGCCCCGACTTTGGATAATTTTTTCCCCGTGGAGGCGGGGATGGGGGGCATAGTCTCCCCGCACCCCAACTCGGGGATCGGGGGCGGGGAATATTGCCCCCGCCCCGTGGATCCCCGATCCCGCACATGTATATATACTTATTAAAATATTTTAAAATTAATTATATTAATATAATACTATTTAAGTAGTATTTATAAGTATTTATTCACTAATACAATATAAAATTTAAATATATATTTATATGTCTAATATAATATTTTTATGAATATTATTTTTTATGATTTTATTGCATATTATCTTTTTTTAAAAAATATTTTTTTATTAAATTTTAGGGAATGGGGATCTCCGCGGAGGTTCAGGGATCCGCGGGGACGGGGGCGGGAAATTTAATTCCTCCGCCACGGGGATTCGGGGCGGAGGCGGGGACGGGGGCGGGTTGACGGGGTCGAGATGGGGGACATATCCCCCTCCCCGAACAGGAGCGGGTGNGCGGAGGCGGGGACGGGGGCGGGTTGACGGGGTCGAGATGGGGGACATATCCCCCTCCCCGAACAGGAGCGGGTGCCATCTCTACTTGATATGCTTCAGATCCATTGGTTATTAGATTAGATCCATTCGTTACATTAGTTTTACTATAACTCATAAAACCCACTTGATATTGATGAACGGTAAACTCCCACCCCTCACTTTTGATATTAACGACGACCGTAGGCTCATTCCTTCCTTGTTAATCCTGACCGTTAGATCATCTAAGTATATAACTAGATTTGTTCACTCTAGACTAAATCAGAACCATTAGATCTACTTCCGATCTTATAATCCTAGCCGTGTATATTTATTTTTAATCTATCAGATTCTATTTATTCTCAACCATTGATGCATGATTGAGCAAATCTAGTCTGTTATAACGTTATCTGAATAAGAATAATTAGATTTTCTTTTGATTTAATCGTACCTGTAGTTTTATAATATATCTGCGTTGAATTTTTGACCGTAGATCTGTATATGTGTTTGATCTAAACCATTATAACCTTATTTGGACCTGAACCGTAGGATTAACCTCTTATATGTTTTGAGTTCTGATCTAGCTGTCCATTCTCATATATTATTTTTTTTAATCTGAGCAGGATCGAAGTTGTTAAAATTGTTATAATCTCAGCCGTCCATTAATATTTTTTTTGTGTGATCCAATTTGTTTATGAAAGCCCATTTATTGTTGTTGACCCTTTGTTTGGCCCATTGGAATAGTTTGCCTTACATTTATTATTCGCTTTTCATATTTTTTTAATTAGCTGCAGAAATTTTGTTGATCATTATTATTGTTTTTTGTTTCCGATTAATCAACAATTAATATACATGATTGTTACTTAAATTTCTGTTCAATGTCTTACTGTCGCATAAGTATTGCTGGATTATGCAATAGATTTATATATTCTTTTACCGAATTGTTAGTTAAAACTTTTGATTTTATTCAGCTGGTATTGCTTTATTATTTACGGATCTACTTTTTATTAGTTAAAACTTTAATTAGTTATTTTTATGCAATAGTAATTCCTTTAGTTGTTGTTGCTAGTTTAATGTTTTGATTGTTAACATTATATTGTCAAAACATTTATTTTTGGACATATTAACTTCCAGAATTATTTTTAATTGCTATTTATTATTGGGCTATTTAATTTCGGATTTTCATATTTTTAAAAAATATTGAGAATTAATTTTTCTATTATATTCGAACAAAAATTAAATTTCACATTTTATGTTAAAACTATTTTCGGATGAAAATTATTTTTTATTATTTTTGGACGAAACTAAATTTTATACATTCTGTTAAAACCATTTTTTAGACGAAAATCAATTTTATTTTTCTGTAAAGATTTTTTTAACGAAAAATAATTCAATATTTGTTGTTAAATTATTTTATTGACAAAAAATAATTTTATATTTCTTGTAAAATTAATTTCTGACGAAAATCAATCATTTTCATTAAAATTTTTTTTTGGATGAAAATTAATTTTCATTTTTTGTTAAAATTATTTTATTGACGAAAATTAACTACTTTTCCGTTATCTTGGACGATTTATTTTTGTGTGTTAAAAGTATTTTCGGACAAAAAATAATTTTCTATAACTTTTGTTAAAATTAATTTTGTTAAAAACTTTTGCATATTTTTTTGTTAATTTTTGGAGACAATTTTTTAGCACAAACTAATTTTTGATTAATTTTTTCTTTGTATTTTTTACTATAAATTTAATTTATTTTTTAAAAAAAAATGTCAAAATTTATGGCTGCAAAATTAGTCAAATTGAGTCGTTTTAACAGTGCCAACTATGGCACTTAGAGTCGTAGAATTCAATATTGTTTAGTTCATAACGGTGTCCAAAACTTCATATATGCAGCCCCACCAATACTTGCAGATAAAGTCTTTGAGGATCAGAATGCAGCTCACGCAGTAGTCATAGAGCAAAGAAAAACTGGTGATGAGAAGACTAAGACCTTCATATTGATGTATATGAAGGACAACCTGATTAGGACCTTTGAGGTCTGCTTATGAGTTTTGGATAGCTCTCAAAGATAAATATGCGTCCAAGAGGGACATAAATGTCCAATTATTGTTGCATAGGTACACCACATGTAAAATGAGGTCAGACGAAGATATGCTTGACCATGTGAACAATATGATTGTAATTACTAAGGATTTAGAAGCTGCAGGGTGTGCATTGTTAGAGCCGCTGCAAATTACTTCGGTGCTCAACAGTCTCCTTCTTGCTTTTGACATGACAACCATAACTGTGTGTCAATGAGTCAATTAAGAAGTTTGTTGAACTGTCCTCCATCTTGGGGACATGGTTAAGCGAAAGAAGAAGATTGACATCTTAGAAGCAAAGGAGACTATTGAAGCGGTGGAGGAAGAGGTCCATACTATGCACCATCAGCCAAGCAAGCCGGGTCAGCCTTCACCCCCAAGAAAAAGCATTTTAAACCTAGGGCAAGGCGCAAGGTGCCAAGAGGAGCTTGTTTTGCTTGTAAAAATTTTGGTCATTTTCATAAGCATTATCCCAACAAGCAAAAACAAGACGACAACAATGGCCCGTCCGACGGACAAGGAGGCGGAAGACCATATAAGGGAGCAGACACCAGCAAGTCCTTAAATGCTATGGTGGTGGAGTGTAATGGAACAACGTCAGACATTGAAGGATGGTGAATCGACTCTGGAGTGACCCGTCATGTTGCCAAGACCAAGGAAGACCTTGTTCACTTCAAGGGGAGCAAAGAATCTACATGGGCAACAACATATACCTCGATGTTGAGAGGATTGCTGAGTATAAGCTAGACCTAGGAGATATCTTTGTAGTACTCAAGAATGTATTGTACGTGCCAGGATTAAGGCGCAATTTGATCTCTGTTCCTGTCCTTTTGCAAAAGGACTTTGAAGTTAGGTTCTATAATGATCGGGTCACTATAGGCTAGAACAATAAGGTGTATGAAATCAGTCATAACTTGTTATGCCTGAATGTTGTTAAGTCTAACGAAATAAAAGATTTTTTCCAGTATTCTTTATGTTATATGTCTGACTATGATCTCTAGTATGAGAGGTTAGGACGTTCAGGAAACTAAAAAATAGAACAAATAAAAAAAATAAATTTATTATCCAACATTTTTGGTGCAAGAATAATGTTATGTGAGCATTGGTTGGGCGGTAAAATGACAAGATTCCCTTTTGATGTGGGGACAATGTCAACTGTGTTATTGGAATTAATTCATTTAGATATTTGTGGACCATTGAGTGTTCCTACTTATAAGGGAAAAAAGTACTTTATTACATTTATCGACGACTACTCTAGACTTTGCTATGTATACTTCTTAGAGAGAAAGTTAGAAGCATTCGAGACTTTCAAGAGGTACAAGGCACAAGTCCAGAAAATGTTAGAAAGACCTATCATGTGCCTTAGAATAGACAAAGGAGGAGAGTATACCTCCAGGGAATTTGAGAGTTATTGCATTTCATAGGGCATACATAGGCAGACTACAATGCCGTATACGCCACAACAGAATGGTGTGACAGAGAGAAAGAATAGAACTCTAATGAATGCAATGGAATGTATGTTGCCTCACTCGGGTATGCCAAAGCACTTTTGGGGTGAGACTTTGATGACCGCGAGTTACATACGGAATAGAATTCCCATCAAGTCCGTCGAATCGACGTCATATGAGTTGTGTAATGGTAAGAAGCCCGAGATAGAGCTATATTAAAAAATGGGGATGTAAAGCGCACGTCTTGATTCCTAGTCAGCTTAGGGACAAGCTGGACTTGAGGACGAAAACGTGTTGGTTTATTGGATATAGTGAATAGTCCAAAGGGTACAATTTTTTTCATATGAAAAAAAGCCTCATAAAAAGTCATGATGTTACTTTTCTTGATAATGAAAAAGAGCAGGTTAGGGAGGATGATGATCCCCTCACGATTCTAGGAGACGATGGAGACAACTCAGGAGATCCACTGTACTATCCAGCAATGAGAGTTGATGCTTCAGCTCCAAATGAGATGCCTTTGGATGTAGTGGAACCAAGTACTTTCACAAGTATAATCGGTACCAAGCGCCCATGGTCAACACCCGCACATTTGGATGATTATGTTTTGTACGAGTGTGAGACATCGTGTTACTCTGTTGACATTCAGATAGAGGATAATACATATCCTATCACCTAAAAAGAAGTGATGACTTCTAGTGAGTCGGAGTCATGGGCGGCCGCCATGAAAGCTGAATTGGACTCAATTCACAACAAAGAAGTGTGGACATTATGTGATTTACCTTAAAGGTAGACAATCTATTGGGTGCAAATGAGTATTGATGGCAAGGGTTATACTCAAGAAGTCGAGATTGATTTTCATGTGACTATTCTCCGGTGGCTTAATTTGCATCGATTCAGATGATCTTAGTCATAATAGCATATATGGATTTAGAGATGTTCCAAATGGATGTCAAGACAATGTTCCTGAATGGAGATTTGTCTGAAGACGTATATATGCGACAACCTCAAGGGTTTCAAGTGAAAGGTTAGGAGGATAAACTATATAAACTCCAAAAATTATTATATAGTTTCAAGCAATCGTTTAGACAATGATATTTGAAATTCTATGAGACGATAGTCCAATTTAATTTCAGGACGAACAAATTGGATCATTGTGTCTACATCAAGAAGAGTGGGACCAATTTTGTGTTATTGTCACTATATGTAGATGACATACTGCTTGTTGGTAATGATATAGAGATACTCAATGAAATCGAGGATAAATTGAGCAAACGATTTGAAATGACAGACATGGGTGGGAGACAATGATATTTGAAATTATTATATAGTTTCAAGCAATCGTTTAGACAATGATATTTGAAATTCTATGAGACGATAGTCCAATTTAATTTCAGGACGAACAAATTGGATCATTGTGTCTACATCAAGAAGAGTGAGAAATCAAGGATAAATTGAGCAAACGATTTGAAATGACAGACATGGGTGGGAGACAATGATATTTGAAATTATTATATAGTTTCAAGCAATCGTTTAGACAATGATATTTGAAATTCTATGAGACGATAGTCCAATTTAATTTCAGGACGAACAAATTGGATCATTGTGTCTACATCAAGAAGAGTGGGAGCAATTTTGTGTTATTGTCACTATATATAGATGACATACTGCTTGTTGGTAATGATGTAAAGATACTCAACGAAATCAAGGATAAATTGAGCAAACGATTTGAAATGACAGACATGGGTGATATCTCTTATGTACTGGGCATTCAAATCAGTCGTGACAGAAACTCAAGAAGGTTGAGTTTAAGTCAGGAACAGTACATTAATAAAGTACTAAGGAGGTTCGAGATGCAAAATAGCAGTCTCGCACCGACATCGCTAGTGGTTGGGAAGAGACCGAGTAAAAGTTAGTGTCCCAATGCAAGGTAAGAACCTTTAGGTGAACCTTATGCAGAAGCGATGGAAAGCCTAATGTATGTGATGCTCTGTATGAGATCCAATTTGGCTTACGCGATAAGCTTATTAGCAGATTTCAAAGTAATCTTGGAAATACTCACTGGGAAGTCATTAAAAAGATACTGCGATATCTGAAGGGTATGGTACAATTGAGATTGACATGCCAGACTAATACACTCGTGACAGTAGGGTATTTAAATGCAGATTTTGACGGTGATATAGACGACCACAAATCTACATCAGGTCATTTGTTCCTTCTGGGTGGTGCAACCGTATCTTGGGGAAGCAAGAAACATGGATGTGTGGCTAGACAAACAGATAAGGCTAAGTATGTTGCTTGTAGTATAACAGCCACCTATGGTGTATGACTCAAGCGTTTCCTTTTAAAACTAGGGAACGATCTGGCCAAAGGACCTTTACTAATGTATTGTGATAATCAAGTTGCGATAAGTTTGATACACTGTGGAGCAAGATGCATGCTAATTATGTAGATAAAATCACTAGCAAGTGCATTAGTCGTATCAAGTTATAGTTCAACGGTGTGTTGAGTATCGATCCCACGAGAACTAATATTAACTTTATCTATCTACTTCCATCAATTAATAAGATAAGACATGTTTGTGAATAAAGATGAGTTTTTGATAGAAAATGAAGAAAATGAAAGAGAAGAAAAAAAATTGACAACAAAATCTTTCTGGATTAGGATGATGTAAGATGAATAGGAATAGAGTCAGTTTTCCTCAAGTTCAATTAATGTTTAGTTTAACTCAAATTCTTACGAGGATTAGGATCTACCTAAAGTATGATGTCCTATCCAGGATGCATCAACTATCTCAAATATAAAAGACTTGAGTTCCTATCCAAGATGTCAATCCAATCAACTAGGGTTTTTGAGATGTGTTAAGATGTATTTCCTAAACTATGGATAGTTCCTATCCAGGATGTGAATCTCATAGACCTCACACCCAATATATTCTTATCCAAGATGCTACCTAGATGTGTTATGCAATGCATTGACTAATAATTCAAAAATCACTTTTATTTGTCAAAGAGAAATACGAGTTCGCTATGCTTATCCAAGATGCTAGCAAAGATTCAAATTCTCAAAGATTCATAAAAGATCATTAAAGTCCACAAGCATACGCATAAGAAATTCAAGACTAAAATTAATTCAAAGAAGGGTTCACGGGTTTATCCCTTACAATAATAATTCTTCAAAAAAATTTTAAAAATGAATTACAATGAAGTTCATCCAAAGAATAGAGAAGAGAAGATAACAACCATGATCCAAACACCGATATAACGATCGTCTTCTTCTTATGCATATTTCTTCTCATTCTCTTGGTGTTAGGCTTTGCTCCAAGCTCTTGATCTCTCAAATTTCTCTTCAAAATCTTTCTTCAATTTTCTGGTATCTTCAAAAAAATTTTAAAAATGAATTACAATGAAGTTCATCCAAAGAATAGAGAAGAGAAGATAACAACCATGATCCAAACACCGATATAACGATCGTCTTCTTCTTATGCATATTTCTTCTCATTCTCTTGGTGTTAGGCTTTGCTCCAAGCTCTTGATCTCTCAAATTTCTCTTCAAAATCTTTCTTCAATTTTCTGGTTGATCAAAAGCCCCCCAGATCGATGTCTTCATATGATATTTGTAGGTAAGAAGAGTCCTCGAATAACAAACTTTGTTTTGCAAGAGATTAGGTAAAATCTGAGTTAAAAATGACATTAAAATAAATTAATTTATCCTGCCCCGAGATTTGTCACGGCCCATGACAAGCTTGTCACGGCCGTGACCAAAGCTTAAAATGACTTCTGGAGGTATCGCGGGCTGTGATAAGGGTATCCCGGCCGTGACTGAGGCTGAAATTTGAGTTCTGAAGTTGTCACGGGTCGTGATAGGATTGTCACGGTCGTGAAAAAGGCTAAAAAACATCCTTGTCCGTGATAGACTTTCGGGCGTGAAATCGACAATTTTGGGCGTTTAGGTTTGTCATGGCCGTGACATTCAACCTGGCAGCGTTCCGGGCGAGCTTCTGGGCCGTTTTCAGTATGTCACATGCCATGACTCTCTGTCACGGTCATGACTGATAGCCTTGCAAATATGCTCAACTTCAAATCATGATTTCAGACTCATTTTAACTCTGATTTAAGTGCCATCTTTTTCAGTGTCTTCGTCTCTTCGTCCTCTTGCATCCTAGATAATAAAATTTCACAAATTTATAGTTTTCTATTTTAAAGTAAATAAATTCAAAGAAGTGTATAAAATGATGTGTGCGATGTAGAAATGAGTGAAATTTGGACAAAATATGCTATGAACACCATGACTAATTTAGCACGCATCAAATATCCCCAAGATTAAGGTCTTGCTTGTCCTCAAGACGCTTCCATCATAACATATTTCTAGTAGACTAATACTCTCATTGGACGACCTTGGTCCTACTCCTCACTAGTAATGCACATTAATCCATCTTCTCGCTTCAAGAGTTTCTAACCCATAAACAATTTAAACAATTCTATTATAGCCGACAAATAGAGTCTATCAAACTACAACATTAATGTTGAAGACAAAACTATGAATTAAGTTTATAATATTGATCAATAAGAATAAATATAATTTTCATTTTTATGAATTCTCACTTTCAATCAGGATTGCATAAAGAAGTCCATGTAGCAGGCTTTCAACCGATGGATCCTAGACCAGATGGCCTTATGTTACCAGGATTTTAGAATCCCCTACGAGTGTACTTGCTCGAATATTCTTAGGTTCTAAATGAAAGGTCGAACTAGGCAGTTGAATTAGCACTTAGGCACTTCTTCAATTTGCATAAGATGGTCCATGTAGCGGGCTTTCCGTTGATGACTCCTAGACCAGATGGCCTTAGGGCAACAGATGTTAAGGCACCCTCCGGCTTACTTGCCTGGACCCACCCGGGTTTTGGATAACACTTCGATACTACTTCAACTCCTATTTTCACACTTATTATTTTCAATTTCAAAATTTTCACACAATATTTCATTTTTTCGACAAATATTTTTTCAATTTTCCACTATATTTTTCGATAAGCTCAAAAAATACTTAAACATTCAATAAAAATACTGTAATAATCTAGCTCAAGTACAATAAAGCTTAAAACAAATTATAGTCTAAGGAATCATAACCCTTATCAGCAAAATTCTGAAATTCAATATATATTGTGATTTGCATTTGAAAGAATGACAGTCGAATTTCATAAATCCTACTAGATGGCTCTAAAATATACTTAAATAAAGTAAAAAGTTAAGCAAGGACTACTAAGATAAAAATGATATTTTTGGTTTCTCTTTTTCTTTCAAAACTCTTTTTGTGTAAACTCTTTTCTGTGATTTGCATACAAATGATGACAAAATGCAACTAAGCATGAAATGCAAGACAACACCAGATGCAAACAAAATGCATGAAATGCAAACTCTCCCAAACTTAAACTGGACACTGTCCTCAGTGTTTACGCCTCGGTCGAGAGAGATGACACGATGACAATTTAAGAAAAAATATGCATGAAAAAGAAAAATACAATCTGACTAATCCATCAGCAGTGGAGGCAAGGTGAAGAACAATCCATAATGGCTCTAACTGGTGTGTTGCTTGTGCATGCGCTTAATCATCTTGTTGGTGATGTCCTGACGTGCATCACTCTTCATAATAATCTCTAACTTGCGCAATTGCTTTGCTCTGATTTCTTTCAAGGTGGTATGAATGCTTGAAAAATCATACTATGTAGAGTAGGAGGACTAACAGACATGTCGTCAGTATACTGTAACTTTCCAAGGTGAAAACACTTTTTTTCAGAAATATTTTTTTAAGGAATTTTCAAAGGGATGACTCCTTGACTATGAAATTCACTAAACAAAACTAAAAGACTCCAAGACTAAGATTCTAAAAAAAATCAAAGACTCCATAAACTAAGACTAAAAAAAACTAAGAGAAAGTTTATGCCAATGATGCCAAGTTATATTCTTTAGCTTGACTGCGCCTCAAATTGTGCTTAGATGTATGCGAGGTTGACAATATCCACATGAAAATATATGAAGGAAAGAAGAGGAACGAACTCACCAAGAATTTATGTGTTCAGCGCGATTATGGGGACCATTATTTTTCCAAAATTTTGACCAATTATTCTTTGATTGCATGTCATTGTTCCTCTGGAGGCTTCACTTGCAATGGTGGCGATGTAGAAGATATTGGTTGTCATGGTGCGTGTCAGTAGTTGTGCATAAACATGCACCCTTTTATCTCCTATATCTCACCATCAATGATCTTGATTTGCTTAATAATTTGTTCTTTAATTATGCTCTCGCACTATGGATCCACAAATTTGATGGTCTGGTTTTGTGAGATTGTGGCTCCAAAGACTCTTGATATTCTTCGATGGTAGGAGGATTTTTGCGCCGCCAATGCTTTAAAATTGTTGGTATTTTAATCTCTTTGGATGTTGGTCAATTTGGAGACACTGCTGGTGTATTGATAGGGACATCGGACGGTGAGTTCCTCCCTCTGACTTGTCCATCTTCAATGGTGTACTCACTCGTCTTCTTGATTCGCCACTGCAATGTCCATTTCTTTTTATTTTCTATTCGTGGCATCCTTATTCTTTGAAAGGATTGTTGTTTGTGGCAGGGATACACAAGAGTTGTTGGGTGCTCCTCATGGTTGCCATTATGATGTCCAGCATTTTGAGAAGTCAATTGCGCAACTTGCTTCTCTAATGCTTGGAGCTTTATTTCCATGGCTACAAATTTCCTCAGATGGTTGTGGCAAAGGAGATGATACTTCTTCAGCTTTGGGTTGACTTCTCAACTGAGTCAACTGTGCCTCCAAATTGGTGATAATATTTCCTGCATGAGGAATTTCTTTTCGATTGTTGTAGTCAGTTGACCAATCATCTCTTCAAGATTAACTTTTGATTCAACCAATAGTTTTTTAGCCAACAATGATGTGATAACACTGTCTGTATCATTGTTGCTCTCAATTAGCTCAGAAATATGCTTTTCCATAGATTGAATCTGATTCTCTTGTTAGAAAGTTTTGCCAATAGTCCACTCATCACCTGTGTGAGTATGGCTATTGAGTCCATTGATGGGTCTTGTTGCTGAGCTTGCTGAGTCTTTTTAATGATGTTTTGACTTGGTGTTGCCTCCTTGTACTTAACATCTTTTCCTTTGTCTTTTATTTCTGGCAAAGATTGTTTATTATACTTTTGTTGTTGTTTTGCCATTGAAGATAAGATGTATGCGTTGCTGAACATGTGATGTGCATAAGATGTATCCTGAAAAATTCACAACACTAGCAATTAACTCTATCTATCTACTTCCATCAACTAATAAGAGAAGACATGTTTGTGAATAAAGATGAGTTTTTGATAGAAAATGAAGAAAAAGAAAGAGAAGAAAAGAGTTTGACAACAAAAGCCTTCTGGATTAGGATGGTGTAAGATGAATAGGGACAAAGTTAGTTTCACCCAAGTTCAATTAATGTTTAGTTTAACTCAAATTCGTACGAGGATTATGATCTACCCAAAGTATGATGTCCTATCCCTGATGCATCAACTATATCAAATATAGAAGACATGACTGTCCCTATCCATGATGTCAATTTAATCAACTAGGATTTTTGAGATGCGTTAAGATGTATTTCCTAAAATATGGATTGTTCCTATCCAGGATATCAATATCATAAACCTCACACCCAAGGTATTCTTATCCAAGATGCTACCTAGATGTGTTATGCAATACCTAGACTAATAATTCAAAAATCACTTTTATTTGTCAAAGAGAAATAAGAGTTTGCTATTATTATCTAAGATGCTAGTAAGGATTCAAACTCTTAAAGATTTATAAAAGATCATTAAAATCCACAAGCATACGCACAAGAAATTCAAGACTAAACTTAATTCAAAGAAGTGTTCACAATTTATCCCTTACAATAATAATTCTTCAGAAAAGATTTAAAAATGAATTACAATGAAGTTCATCCAAGAAATAGAGAAGAGAAGATAGTAAACAGGATCCAAACACCGGTATGACGATCGTTTTCTTCCTCTGCAGATTTCTTCTCCTTCTCTTGGCGTTAGCTTTGCTCTGGGCTCTTGGTCTCTCAAATTTCTCTTCAAAATCTTTCTTCAATTTTCTGGTTGATCAAAACCCCCCCCCCCAGATTGATGTCTTCATATGATATTTATAGGTAAGAAGAGTCCTAAAATAACAAACTTTGTTGTGCAGGAGATTAGGCAAAATTTGAGCTAAAAGCGACATTAAAATAAATTAATTTATCTCGTCCCGAGATTTGTCACAGCCCATGACAAGCTTATCACGACTATGACCAAAGCTTAAAATGACTTCTTGAGGTGTCGTGGGCCGTGACAAGGGTGTCGCGACCGTGACCAAGGCTGAAATTTAAGTTCTGGAATTGTCACGGGCCATGACAAGATTGTCACGACCGTGAAAAAGGCTAAAAAACATTCTGTCACAGTCATGAAAAAGGCTCAAAAACATCCCTGGCCATGATCGACTTTTACGGGTGTGAAATCGACAGTTTTGGGCAAGTTTAAGTTTGTCACGAGACGTGACAGGTTTGTCATGGCCGTGACATTCAACCTGACAGCGTTCCAGACGTGAACTCTTTGTCACGGTCGTGACTAATAGCCTTGCAAATATGCTCAACTTCAAATCATGATTTCGGACTCGTTTTAACTTTGGTTTAAGTATCATTTTTTCCAGTGTCTTTGTGTCTCTATCCTCTTGCATCCTAGACAATAAAATCCCACAAATTGTGTGTAGTTTTCTATTTTAAAATAAATAAATGAAAAAAAGTGTATAAAATGATGCGTGCGATGTATAAATGCGTGAAATTTGGACCAAATATGCTATGAAAAACATGACTAATTTAGCACACATCAAACAATAGTTCAAAAGGAAAAGACATTGAGATCGAATATCACTACATTCGGGATATAGTTGATAAGAAGGAAGTGACAGTTACCTACATGCCTATGAGTGACATGTTAGTTGATTCTCTCACGAAAGGAATTGCAACTAATACTTTCATCAAGCATGTAGGCTTGATGGAACTCAAGAATGACTGAGTCAATACGAAGTATTCACGGATAGCGAAACTTCGAGTTATAATCTTCAGTTAGACTACTCATGAATAGTAGGAGTGCTAACATAATGATCACATTGGTCAAGTGGGAGATTGTAATAGTTGTGACCAATGATGGTCACACTCCCACGAATCTCGCGCATGCCAACCGAGTGGCTAACAGACACAGCGCAGTCGACACAGGGGAGCCGTAGATGCATCGTGACTGTTGTAATAGATGTGCGTTTTTTGTCGGACGAGTAGCCGCTTAAGGGGGGCGGAGTGCAACGTGCACGCAACGTATAAATGGGTATCAAACGCGTGCAGGGGGCTCCCAATCACCCAGGCGAACCCTTCTCCTCTCTTCTTCTTCTTCATCTTACACATATTGATTCAGTTTCATAGCATGAAAAAAAACTTTTATCTTGAAGTTTCTTGCTTGATGCAGGTTAGACTTGCACACCTATGATGTATCCCAAGTCGAGTGTTAGAGATGAAGTTAGAGACGTATTTCACAAAAAAATCATAATTTATAGAGGTTAACGGGGTTGCATATCAATTTGTTGTGCACCCCGTGCGGCACACGATCTGGTTCATTAATTTAAAATCAATGGCCAAATTTTATTCGATGGACTAAATCATTAAGAAAAATCTAATTATTGATTTTTAAATTAATGGAACAGATCACGTACCGCACGCCATGCATAACAAATTGCTATGCACCCCCATTTTTCTCTAATTTATATTGAAACTTTTTAATGCGTTCAATCACATTTTAGAAAAAAAATGAATTATTTAAATGACTTGTGACAATTATTTTTTATCACCGCACATCTCACGAGTTACATACTAATATACTTTAAAAACATAAATTCAAAAATAATATTATTAAGAAAATAAATAATTTTAATATTAACTAATTGTTTATATTTTGTGGATATTATGTAATTTTGGAATACTCAAATCAACTTTAAATTATGGTTATAATAAAATTAGATATAATTTAAAATCAATTGTTCTGAATTTTAATTTGAATCAAATTGGAAAATCGATTGAAACATAATTGAATTGGTTTAGTCTCATATTGATGCATTATATTTCTGTAGTGGTAAAATCAATTTAAGATTTAATATGATAGATGCATTATATTTTTTAGTTATTTTTTCTTTATATATATAGTATGCATTAATTGATTATGTAATTTATGTCGGGAGATAAATTATTATGAATAAGCAACTTTGTTTATTGAATCTTCATTTATTTTTAAATCTTTGCAAACACATTATGACTTCATAAAATTTATAATATTTTTTTATAAATATTTGCTTCACATTTTTGATAAATTTATTTGAATTAATCATATAATGAAATTACCATTTATTTTAGAATGTTCAATATTCCCTTTAATCAATTTTATAGCATAAAAATATCTTTGAGCCTGAAGTTTTCTTGTTTGATGCAAGTTAGACTTGCACTTCACCCAACTCGAGTGTTAAGGATAAAGTTTCAAATGTACTTCATAAAAAAATATTTCATAATTTATATTGAAACTTTTCAATGCATTCACTATTTTAGAAAAAAAATAATTACTTTATGTACATGTGACAATTATTTTTTATCACCACACATCTCACGAGTTACATACAAATATACTTTATAATAATTAAAATACATAAATTTGAAAAAATATTATTAAGAAAACACATAACTTTAATATTAACTAATTATTTATATTCTTGGATATTATAAATTTTGGACTACTCAAACAAATTTAAATTATCGTTATAAATTATGTAATAATTTAAAATCAATTGAGTCAAATTTTAATATGAATCAAATTGAAAAATCAATCAAAAAATAATTTAATTGGTTCAATCTCTTATTGATGCATTATATTTTTGTAGTGGTAAAATAATTATGATTTAATTTTTCTATGATAGATGCATTACACTTTTAAGTTATTTTTTCTTTCATATATTATGCATTAATTGATTATGTGATTTATGTCTACAAATAAACTATTATGAATAAGCAACTTTGTTCGTTGATGTTACTATTAATTTACTTTTAAGTCTTTGTATACACATTTGACTTCAGAGAAATTTTGTAATATATTTTTTATTTCACTATTGTAATACCCCAAAACTACCCCTATCCAACACGGGTCATGTCCACCTCGGACACGGACCGTGTTGTGACCAATGTTGAAAAAACGGGGAAATGTGATGTTAACCCGGTATGTGTTCCATCAAGACACGGGCCGTGTTGACCCTACAATGTGAGGATAGCCGAAAACGAACCGTGTCCTCAGAGGACGTGGGCCGTGTTAACATGTGTCAGAGTTCATATTAGAATTGTATTTAAATTATGAATGTGATTGTTTTTTAAAATCGACTTAAAATCCTAATCCTCTCCTATATAAAGCTTAACCACGAAAATATTCCTCTAAGCCTAATAGTTTTTTTGCCCTAGCCGTCAAGCAACCTCTTGTAACGCCCCCAAATCCAGACCCCGCCACGTGGCCAAGATGTGGACCTGGGGACGCTACTCACTTAACTTACTATGCTCTGACCCTTGACTAGTCAATAAAATTTTGCGGAATAATATAGGGAAAAGAAATAAGACTGAGACGACTAAAGGGTCCAATGGATAAAATGTGAAAGATAAACAGATAAGGAGTCTACATGTCTCTCAACTACAAGGAGCGCAATATCATGGTTGATAGCCACACAACTAAATAAACTGAAAATAAAGAGACATAATGATAAATGAGACTCAAAGGCTCATCAATGTGTAGATAGTATTCACCACGAGCATCAGCTGTCGCGCACACCTCCAACAGCAGGAATCCACCACAACCTAATTACCTGTGGGATTCAACACAGGAGAAATAATATCCCATGAGCATAAAACGCCCAATATGTAAGGCAATAAGTACATAAAATAAAAAATTAGATATCAACATGAAGATGACATTTAGTTAGGCCTTTCTACTCAGATCAATGGTCATAACAGCAGATATCATACTCTAAGCCTACTCTAAATATAAGGTTAAAGTCATACTCTCCTGGAACAGCATCAGAGGTCATACCTACCTTCTATCCT
>LTAE01007296.1:0-23118 GCA_001647135.1 Pontederia paniculata
GCTCCCCCCGGTCGCCGTCGGCGAGATCTTAAAGTGGGACGTCGCCGACTCGATCTCTGTGCCCAGCGGGCCGCCGGCAACCAGGTTCGTCTTGCACTCGAAGTTCTCGTGGTCCACGAACTCAAGACGCTCCTGTACGTAGGCAAACGGCAGCCCTGCAATCACATAGCTATCATTAAGCAGAGTTGTACGATGCATGCAGATTTAGATTCATAAATACATGTACGTACCTGGTGCGAAGTTGAGCTGCCTGATGCTTCCAGGGCCGCCTTCGCCTTCAAGGACGGAGGCGCTGACTATGATCTCCGGCAAGACCTTGGGGCCCAAGTTGTGCCAGTCATGGAGGGCGGCTTTGAACAGTCTGGAAGCGGAGACCTGGGTCTCGACCTCAACAGACCAACTGCTGGTGGCCATGGCTAAATTGTGTGATAAACTAATTAAACTGCTGGAGAGATCGAAGAAGATCTGGGCTAAGTAACTAAACTTCAATAGAAGTGATCTGATTTATGGTGGATGGGAAGTGAGGGATTGATGATGGGTATTTATAAGGACATATGCGAAGAGTTGGTGGATGAATGTTGTGGACTTCTGCTCACTGCATTCAACATTGGCGTTGCACATCATTTGACCAGGCCAAACATACAAAAGTATAAATGAGAGGACTGGAGAAAAAAGAGACTGACTTTGGGTTTCTTTTTCAATTTTTTTCTCTGTACTGGTACGGTTTTGTCAATTTCTAGAAGGCAGATAAGAAGATAGCTTATTTATTCAAAAGCTAGTACAAATTTAAAACTTCCACTTCTGCCACCCTTCAATAGAAAAAATAGTAACTAAAACGTCTTATAAAACCACCAGTTAATTATCCAATGCAACAGTTTGTTATATATATTTGTTATAGGTCAAACACACACTACAATAAAATGATCATCTAAAGACGCATATTTACTACATTAGAGATGCATATATTGCGTCCTTACTATATTTACCGACGCTATAAAAAGTGTCATAATACTTAGTGACCCAAAAAATATTAATGACACAAAAAAATACATTTCTATCTAGCGTCGCTAACATTAAAAAATTATAAATTGCGTCTTTATTAAGTGTTGATATCTTAAGGACATAATTATATGTGTCGTTATTATAAAGATACATTTATATGCGTCATTAATAAGTGCCCATAATGCAAGGACGCCTTTAACTATGTTATAAACAAGGGTGGAGCTAGGGGTGTGCAAGGGGGTGCATTGGCACCCCCTGAACTTGGTTAAATAGATCTGTCGGTAAACAAAAGTTTATTATTGGTTCTATGTCCAAATGGATAGAGGTATTGGATTCATGTTTGGAGGTCCTTGGTTCAAATCCTCTCGATGGCAACTTATTTTTTCATTTTTTTCTATTTTACTTTACTTATTCAATTTTTACTTTCTTATTATTTATTTTTTACTTTTACCCAATATTATTTAATATACTCTTTCATAAGATATAATTTACTTATATTATATTAATATTTATTCACTCATTAGTAGGATTATTTATATATACAACAATATACATTTCTCCTTATTAGTATATAATTATAGCATAATAATCTACTTTTTTATTTTATTACATGCATACTTCTATTTTATTATTATTTATCCTTTGCCTTTTCTAAAATATTAGCTTATATTTTTTCAAAAAGTATCATTTATTTATATTATATTAAAATTTATTAATTCACTAAAAGTCATATATATATATATATATATATATATATATATATTACATAAACATTTTTATTTATTAGTTTATGATCATTTCATGTATACCTACTTATTAGTCTAGATAAAAGTATATTTTGTTATGAAAACATATGTCACTATTGCCATTTATTATTTTATTATTATTTTATTCAATTATAAATTAGTGTTATAATATTGTAGCCATATTTCTAAATATTCTAATTTTTTTAATGTTTAAAATAAAAAGTAAAATTGATGTAAAAATCTTAAATACCGTGCATATAAATTATTAAAATTTATAATTGTAAATATAGATTAATATCTAAAATAACTCTTTAATTATATAAATAAGTATATAAGTAATTATGCACCCCCTGAATAAAAGTTCTAGCTCCGCCACTGGTTATAAGTTAGTGTCACTAATATAACGACACCTCTAAATGCATCCCTAATAAGCGTTGTTAATACTACAACACAAATTTACGTTGTGTTCGTAGCAAGTGTTGCTATCACAAGGAAGAAATTCAATGCGTCATCTATAAGTGTTGTTATTATGAGGACGCTAAATTTCGTGAGCATCAAGTATCGATAAACTTAAAGACGTTATTAAATATCACCTTCAAGCGACTTTATGTATAAGGATACTATTAAATGTATCATTATCAAGTATCACTATTTTAAGAAGATTATTCAATGCGTCATTAGCAAAGACACCATTATTTTATAAATAGAAATAATTTCAAATGTAGGAACAGTTTGTTGATGTATTTCAAATTACATGCTATACAAGTTTTATAATTACATACATTTTACAAATTTAAATGAAAGTTTTCCAAATTAAAAAAATGTTAATTGGAGTAATAATAAAATCTATTGTAACAACTTGAAATATATTTATATGTCATTGGAGATCAAATATTCATAAAGTAACATTATAAAGTACGGTATACATAATAAGATATTTGAACTAAATAAAATGACTAATCTAAAATCCTCCGTGACAATGAAACTTGAGCTTGCATCTTGACAATTGAATTCCTTCATTCATGCCCCTATTCATATGAAAAAGACTAATATGCAATTGATCAAAATTCTCTAATCAAATAATTATAAAAATTATATTATAAAAAATATTAATTTAGTCAAAATAAATTACTTACTTATGAAGTTGATGATTCTTCTGCGCTTCCTATAAAACGCCAATAGTAAATAGAATTATTTGCCCTTATCAGAGAATCGATAGTGGACAAGATCGGTCTACTATTGAGAAGGAATGTCTTTTGGATCCTTTGCAACTTCTAACTCAGTTTTTGCACCAACTATATATTTTCCTTTTAAATCAGATTTATAACTTCCATTTCTTTGCGGCTGAATTGAGAATCCATTTCCTTACTTCACTATTATCAGTAAGCACAAATTTCTCCTGCAAAATATTTTGATATAAAATGATTAATAACACTAAGTTCTTAAAAAAGATAAACTAATAATTATTATAATATAATTTTTACCTGAACTAAATTAGTGATTTCATTTTCAATGTCAAGGGCATTCATCTAGATGTCAAATAGTTTAAGGACACAAGTTTGACCTTCGAGCAATTATATCCAACCAATCTTCCAAAAATTTATCAGATCTATTTTTTGATTTTGATGAATTTGATTTCATAATTATATCCAAATTTAAGAAACTACTAGTTAATTATGAAAAATAGTCATACCTTAAAATATCTTTGGAACACCTCAAAAGACAACCTAAAACACATGTTCTATTCAAAGATCATTAGACAAAATAAAAATTAAGTAAATGCCACATTGAAAAATAATTTGACGAATGAATATTAACTTCAAAGTCTTGAAAACATAAACGTGAGATTGCACCTTAACAATACACCTAATGACTAAAATTTGAACATAAGCTAATCTCATTTATAGAAATACCTGGAAAAAAAATCATTTCAATGAATAAACATATGTAATTAAATATTCACCTACAATAAAAATTTATGCATGTGATAAACACAATGACTCCTTGCATGTGAGGTTACCTATGCATGTGCCTACCATGCGTGGGGCTACCTGCGTGCAAGGAGGTCGCACGCGACTTTCCTGCACGCACAGAACCCCGCGTCACGCTGCCCTACGCGTGCGGAGGCCAGCACGCTGCCTTCCCGTGTGCAGGGAGGTCACGGGTTGGCCTCCTTGCACATGGGGAGGCCGCACGCGGCACCCTAGCCTCCCCGCGTGTGGCCTCCCTTGCGTGAAGGGAGGCCACGCCTTGGCCTCCCTGCGCATGGGAGGCCGCGCCCTGGCCACTCTACGCATGGGACAACCGCGCGAGCAGGGAGGCTAGGGCGCAGCCTCCCTGTGCGTGGGAAGGCCACGTGAGACCTCCCTTCGCGCAGGGAGGCTGCGCCGAAAGGCCGCACACAATCTCCCTTCGCACAGGGAAGTCGCGCCCTGGCCTCCCTTTGCATGGGATGGCCGCGCGCGGCCTCCCCTTGGCACAAGGAGGCCGCGCCCTGGCCTCCCTCCGCACAGGGAGGCCACACCCTAAGCGTGGGAAGGCCGCGCAGGGCATCCCTTCTTGCAGGGAGGCTACGCCCTGGCCTCCCTGCGCATGGGACGGCCGCGCACGGCCTCCCTTCCCGCAAGGAGTCCGCGCCCTAGTCTCCTTGCGCGTGGGATGGCTGAGTGTGGCCTCCCTGCGTGAAGGGAGGCCACGACTTCCCTTGTGAGTGTGAGGAAGTTGCCTTATGTGGAGATAGGGTTAATATTTTATCTAACTAATTTATTTTTTCATAAAATTTAGCTATATATATATTAATAAGTGACCACCATAAGTATTATTAACGTCATTCATATAAAATAAAAATTTTAATCAATATTTATCATTTTGATGTTAAAATTAATCAAAGTGCATGTCAAACTCTATAATTTTATTATTGAATGACAAAATTTAAATTTTAATCATTTAAAACTCAAACTCTACAATTTTATTACCAAAAGATGAATTTGAATTTTTAATCTTCTGAATTATTATTATTGATTTCAAAAATAATATTTTGGTACAAATAAAAGATAATAATAACCATTTATGTTGCAGGAAATGAATAATATATATCAATAAAAACAAAGATAAATCCACGAGATATTAACAAGTGTCACTCCCTTATATTGCCATATCATCCATATAAATACAAGTAATAATTATCATTTAAATATTGATTTAACAAAAATAAAATATAAGTTTGACTTAATTTATAATTAGGTCTTTTTAGTTTTAATCTTTATATTATAATTATTATTTTTTACAATTTAATAGTCTCATAATTAGTTATCTGAAAAAAATTAAAAAGATAAATAATTTTATTTGATTGTTTCATCGTAAGTATCATATATTTATTAAAGATATATATATTTTTCATCATTAATTTTTCACAAACCCATAGGAATATTTTTGTCATATATATATATATACATATATATATATATATATATATATTATATTCTTATAGTGTGTCACATCCTTTGTCGCCCTCCCTCACCAAGGGGATCAATGTAGCTCAGAATGTCCCTGCCCCACCCTTATGATCAGGGGGTGCCTATCGGTGCCCTGCACGTGCAGGCACTCTGGCTCCGCTTAAGTATATCATATAGGGCTCCAATATTATATCTAGCTCGCTCCATAATTGGTTTGGATCCACTAATGTAAACTGCTCAACTAGGGTTCAAAACCCATTGCTAGTTTTTTTTTAAATTTGATTTTTCTCTCTAGTGACGAAAAGTCCATTCTAAAGGTTAATTAATATTTTACTCTAATTATCACTTATTTAATTCTCTTTAAGATACTATTTAATATAATTTCATAACTCTCTCTAATCATCAAACTCCAACTTCACTAGTCCCTCAAAAAATTGTTTTTATATTATTAATTCATATTTGAGCATCTCGACTTCTTAAATACATTTGTAATTTTTTATATATTTTTTTCATTGCTAGTTTTTTTAAATTTGTTTTTTCTCTCTAGTGACGAAAAGCCCATTCTAAAGGTTAATTAATATTTTACTCTATTATTACTTATTTAATTCTCTTTAAGATACTATTTAATATAATTATCAATTTCATAACTCTCTCTAATCATCAAACTCCAACTTCATTAATCCCTCAAAATATTGTTTTTATATTATTAATTCATATTTGAGAATCTCGACTTCTTAAATACATTTGTAATTTTTTTATATATTTTTTCTGCCTTTAACTCATGTATTTTCATCATTTATTTTCCATCACAAATGTGGTTAATTGTGTTCTTTCTTTTCCCTTATCATAATTCAATTAGTTCTTTTGCTCTTATCATTAATAATTGATAGTTTAATAGTAATTAAGTTCTTTCTTGTCTTCAATCAAAATGTCCCAAAAATTATTTTGCTCTTATTATTAATAATTTAAGAGAAAAAAATTCAATTATTTTGTTGATTTTTTTTTGTTCCTTTGATCATTGGCTCTTCAAGTTTCTTTGATCTTTAGGTACATTTATGATTTCTTTATATATTAATTTTTTTCCCTTGTCTTATTTACTTTCATCATAATTTTTTTTATCATAAAATATAATTAATTGTATTTTTTTCTCTTCTGAAAATTCATGGACATATTCGTATAAGGTACTAAATTGTTGGTTATATCTATTTTTTGTTATTCTTATATAAAAGTTTATTATATTAAAATAATTTAATTACTTATTTGCTAATAATAATGATGATTAGAACTTCAAAAAATACTTCACTTTCCCATTTATTTTATATTTATATTGTTCAAAATTTAAAATAGATAATTATAATAAAATTTAAAATCTTATATTTTACTTTAGTTTGTGAACCCACTGATAATAATTTCTGCCTCCGCCACTGCTTATGACGAGGGAGGACGGTTCTAGCCACCTCTGTGAATAGGAGGTATCGATGCCTCCCTCTCTCATGATGGGAGAGTGGTCGGCAAGGTGATCTTCAAAGGATGTTGTATCTAATTTCGAAATTGACAAGAAGATATGAACATTGTCTAAATTTTGGAGAAATTTTAAAGTGAAAAAGGTGAAACATAATAAGTAAATCCTAATTTAATTAATTTCTGTCCATTTGTGATTTTACTTTAAAGACATTAATATATTGTCCTTATTTTATTAAAATTGTAAGGATGCAATTCAAATAGCATTCTTATATGGGAATGCAAATTATTTGCATTATAATTTTCTTTGCTATATGTAAAATATTAAAAAAAATTGTTATTTAAAACACAACTAGATTCGTCTCGCTATATTGAGACAAATTATTTGCATTGTGATTTTTTAGGACACAATCTAATAAATTATTATAAATTGAAATATAAATAAATTGTGTCTCTTTATTGCTAAAAAATCATGATGTAATTCAATGAGTGTTGCTATATGGGGACATAAGTTATTTGCATCATATTTTTTGGCGCACAACATTAAAAACATATCACTTATTTGCAATTGTGACTCTATGTTTTTTATAAAATTCGGGACACAATTTCATTAGAGTTGATATATTTTGACATTGTTTCTGTCATAATTTGTTGTGATACGATATTAATAAATTATTATAACTTGAAAGTCCAATCAATTGCATCTTTATATTTTTACAAAATCTAGGACGCATTTCAAATAGTGTTGCTATATTAGGTAACATATTATTTATGCCACATTATTGAATTTGGAGACGCAATATCAAAGTGTGGTTATGATTTGAGCTAATATAAAGACCCTAAAATTATTGTGTCCTAAATTTTAAAAATTTTGACGTGAATCATAATGGCGTTCTTGATATTTATAATAATTGGGACGCTATATGTTAGTGTCTCAAAAATTGGATGCTTTGTGTAAAAGGACAGCGCTATGTATTGCGTCCTTAAGGATGCATCAATAAATGACCATTTTGTTGCAGTGACATTATGGGCCAAGTACATTATTATAATTGTACCATCTATATATATAGTTGTTTCATTTCCAGAAAATAAAGGAGTAGGTAAATTTTATTAATAAAATTAAAAACTTCTATTCTACATTGTGTGGTCACATTCTCATTTATTTGTTCTTTATTCTATTAATACATACACAATGAATAATAAATAATATCATTTTTTGTTATTTATAAAAAAAATATACTCTTAAATTTGAGATCTCATAAGGAAAAAATTGTACCTAGTTATCCCTAATCAGCTGATATAGTTAATCATTAAAAATACTCAATATTAAGATGAAGGAAATAAATATACCGACAATTTGCTTGTGGTTCTCATTTTACAAACAAAGCTATAACTTTTCTCAATTTATGTTAGAAAACAATCGATCTCGATAGTTTTAAAAGGATGAATAAGAAAAACACCTTAAAACAGCATAAAATTTGAACAAAATTACATGGCTAATGAAATAAAAAAAATCAATAATTGGAATAATATATTTTGTACTTTGGTTGGAAGAAGTAATGAACTAAAAGAGACAGAAAAATAATTCATTCGAGAGTATCCCATAATAACTAGAACTAGTAGCTTCAGATTCAATTTCAGGAGTCATTAATTTGACAAAAAAATTACTTCTAATATCTTGTATAATAACAAAGTAGTCAAATGTTAATATTGTTGGACACCGATGGATGTAGATCGAAAAAAATAAAAAAAATGGATGCTAATGATATATGTGATATGAATGAAAACACAATAAGAAGATAAAAAAATAGTTTATTATTGTATAAAAAAATAATTTTCAATTTTTTTAGTAGAACTCATTACTATATAAAATGAAAATTTTAAACACCTAATTTATTTGTGAAAAAAAGATAAATAAGAAAAATATTAAGTAAACATTTTTGTATATAAAAAATAGAAGATAAGAGTTATAAAACTATATGATTAAATAAGATGAATATTTTTGGGTAAGGGAGGGTCAATGGCGTAGCGCGATTGCGGAAGATGGGCGTAGACGGGCGATGATGGTGATGAGGCGAGGCGAACAATGAACAAACAATCCCGGAATCCATCGAGAACCTTGGAATCTACCAACGATGTCGATTTCAAGTCATCTGCTTCAATTGGATAAGAAAAATACTTGCGTTGAAATCCACAAGAGTCACTCTGGAATCCTATAGGAGTTTCTCGGAATCCACCTAAGGCATCGTGAATTCACTTGATAAAAGAACATGAAGTTCAATTTGATAAAAATATTCAAAGTCTGATTCTATTCATATCAAAGAACTCATATAGAGTTTGACCTTAAAAAATGATCTAAAATAATAACAAATCATCCTAAGATAAAAAAAGGAAAACTAGATAAAAATAGACCTAACTAATGAAATCTTTTAAACTAACATATTTGGTGTTACATCAAACTCTCCTTCAAAAAAATTATCCTCGAATTTGGATTGTTGTGCGGCGGTGTAACTCGAATGAGACGCGACTAATGATTTGACAAATGCGATGTAGAAGGGGGTTGAACATCTTCTTTTTTTATTATGACCAAAATCTAAGATAACTACATGCCTTGTCAAACTGCTTTGATATCACTTGACGTAGTGGGGTTGCGAAAAATGAGCATAGGCGGGTGATGGTGGTGATGAAGTGATGCTAACGACAAACAAATAATCTTAGAATCCATCGAGAATCTTGAAATCTACCAATGATGTCGATCTGCAAGTCGTCTGCTTCAATTGGATAAAAAAATACTTTGAAATTCATCAGAGTTCATTAATAAATTTAAAAACTTCTATTCTACATTGTGTGGCCACATTCTCATTTATTTGTTGTTAATTCTACTTCACATACATAGTGAATAATAAATAATATCAATTTTTTGTTATTTATAAAAAAAATATATACTCTTAAATTTGAGATTTCATAAGGAAAAGAAATTGTACCTAAATATCCCTAGTCAGCTAATTTAATTAATCATAAAAAAATACTCAATTTTAAGATGAACAAAATAAATATTCCGACAATTTGCTTGTGGTTCTCATTTTATAAACAAAGCTATGACTTTTCGCAATTTATGTTAGAAAACAATAATTCATCAATCTCGATAGTTTTAAAAAGATGAATAACAAAAACAATAATATTGCCATTAAAAATAGCACAAAATTTGAGCAAAATTACATGGGTAACTAAGTAAAAAAACAATATTGGAGTAATATATTTCATACTTTGTTTGGAGAAAGAAATGTACTAATTAAGAGAAGGAAAAAGGATTCTCTTCGAGAGTATTCCATTATTAACATGAGCTAGTAGCTTCGGATTCAATTTCAGGAGTCATTAATTTGATTCAAATTTACTTCTATGCTCTTGTATAATATCAAAGTAGTTAGGTGTTAGTATTGTTGGACACCAATGGGTGTAGATAAGAAGAAAAGAAAAAGGATGCTAATGATATATGTGATAATTATGAAAACACAATAAGAAAATAATAAATAGCTAATTAAAATATTGTATACAAAAATTATTTTACATTTTTTTAATAGAATGCATTACTATGTAATATGAGAATTTTAATACCTAATTTATTTGAGAAAGAAAAATGATAAATAAGAAAAAAATATTAAGTAAAAAAAATGTACATAAAAAAGAAGATAAGAGTTATAAAACCACATGATTAAATAAGATGATATTTTCGTGTAAGGGAGAGTTAATATGTTTGAGATGGGAAATAAATTAATGAGTATTAGTGATGTTAGATAATGAAGGAATTATAAGCATAATGTAAATAATAATAAAAAAGATGGCTGATGTAGCAGTGTTATAAAATTTAATTAAATATGTTTGCCAAAAGAATCGAACATGTGCAAAATTAACTGGTGTTTAACAAAACAAAGCTGAACGATCGAGAAAGACCGTTACATTTTAATTGGTTTATGTACAGGTACCATAAACATATGGCATTGCCCACACATGGTGCCTCTAAGCTAGTACAATAAGAATTAAGAAATGATCCTTTGGATCTAGGGCCTACGTTTTACTTATTTCTATATATGTATTGATGCAAAAATAATTGTGGAAAATTGTTCATCATTTAAAAAATAATTGTCAAATTCACGAGAATTAATATGCTATTTTGTTATTTGAGAACTTAAAATATATGAAGTTAAATATTGAAAAAGATACATTTGATACAAAAACTTGCAGATTTAAAATTTACTATGATAGTAATAAACTGGAATAATCCTAGATCATACCATCGTTGTCTTTCTAATGATTGAGATTGAGTTTATAATGGAGAAATCTAACAACTTAAAACACATCAATCTTTCAACTAGTGGTGTTATATAGACCGGCAAGCTCTTATTAAATTCTGTCGATTTAATTTTGACCGGCCATCGAGAGGGCCCCGATAGGCCCATTAAATTAACGGGATAATATCGGAACGTCTATTAATATTTAAGACATGTCAGTACCACTAAGTCCAATAGGCCTTAACGAATGGACTAGCTAACTTACGAAAGGAATAGGATCATTAATATTTTTAATGTATTTTTTAAAATAAATATATAGTATTCTTTCGTAATTTTATTTGTTTTATACTCTTTTCTTGTTACATTCATAAAATAATATAATAATTAAGGCATCATTATCTTTTATACAATTTGTTTTAATATTTTATATTTTCCAATTTCCTTACATCTTTTTCCATTATTTGTTCACTTTAATTTTCTCATTAATAGTAGAGCAAATCAAAATTAATAATGAGAAAATCAGTTATACTTATTAATTATATTATTTTTGTAGGATCTAGATGACACCAAGAGGGGGGATGAATTGGTGTATTAAAACTTTTTACTCTTTTCTTAATCTAGATGTGTTATGACAGCAGAAGCATACATATGCGAATGTAAACACAAACAAAGAAGAGAGTAGAGAGAAAACAAACAGCACACAAACACCAAGTTTGTTATCGAGGTTCGGCCGAACTCTTGGTCTACGTCCCCGCTCCGATCTTCTCCCACGAGATCTTCGGAGATCACTACTTCCTTCTTCAAAGGTCGAAGACTCCCTTACAACTTCTCCTTTTTTGCACGAGGACAAGGAGAAAAACCTCTTACAGAATCCTCAAGATCGCTTGGACCCTTCTGTGTTAGATTCCTCACTTGAATCACAGAAGGGGAACTAAGGCCTATCGCTCAAAGCACTCTCAAGTGTTTTACAAAGTTAGCCAAAGTTAGTTCCCAAGACTCTTGGGATTACATTTATACTCTGCACTAAAGACCTAATTCTCTCTCACAGAAAACTAGCCGTTAATGCAAGTACAGTACCTTCACCTACTCCTCCGGTCACCCGCTGCTCCAGCCTTGGTCGACCGCTCCTTCGGTGAAGTCCTCCACTTGAACTGCCGCCTGGTGCTTCGGTCGTCCACCGCTCACCCCCGGGCGTCCGCAGCTTCAAGTGTCGAAGCCTTTCCCTCAGTCAAGCTCCTTCGGTCGTCCGCCACCTCCTGTGGCCGCCCGATCTTGACTTGAGTCCTTCTCTTCAACTGAGCTCTGGTCGCCCGCTGATTCACTTCAGCCTCCTGGACGTCCGCTCTCCAGCTTGAAGAGTTCGGTCAAGCTCCACCGGTCGCCCGCGCTTCGTCTTCGGTCGACCGATCTTGACCTTCACCAGCTACCACTCCTCTATGGTCGCCCGCTGACTCACTTCAGCATCCTGGACGCCCCATCTCTGAGTGAAGCTGACCGTCAAGCTCCAACGGTCGTCCGCCACCTCCTGTGGCCGACCGTCCTTGACATGTCCGTCAAGCCTCCTGGTCGTCCGCCACCTGTGGCCGACCGCTTGTCATCCTGGACCATCTTCAACTGCACCGGTCGTCCGCTGACTTCCCTCAGCATCCTCGACACCTGCCTTGAAGACTCCTGACAAGCCTCCTGGTCGTCCGCCACCTCCTATGGCCGACCGCTTGACACTGTCGTTCCTGTATCTTCAACTGCACTGGACGTCCGCTGACTTCACCTCAGCATCCCGGACGCCCACTCCTGGCATTGAAGATCCCTCAGGATCCATGGTCGCCCGTGGCACCTACGGTCGACCACCCTGGAACCGTGCACTTCCTTCTTCAGCTTCTCTGGCCGCCCGCTGTCTTCACTACAGCATCCCGGACGTCCACTCCTGAGAACTGAAGACCAAGATCCTTCGGTCGCCCGCTGCACCCCACGGTCGACCGACTTGGGCCGTGTCAGCACCTCTGACACCTGCGGTCCACCACTGACTCCTCCTGAATCCTTCGGATGGCTGCCGCTTTCCTCTGCCAGTACTTTGGTCGCCCGCTCATTCCCAATGAGATCCTCGGACGCCCTCCCAAAGCTTCCTCTGACAGATCCGGACGTCCGCAGATTCCCTCCTGGAACCTCGGACGTCCACTGTCTGCTCCAGACAGTCTCTGGACGTCCACTGACCTCCTGTCAGTTTCCTCGGACGCCCACACCTGCTCCTGCTGTCAGTTCTCCTGGTCGACCGCTCCTGTCTTCCTCAGACCTCGGACGACCTCTGACAGACTCCATCGGTCGTCCGCCTATCCTGCGGTCGTCCGATCCTCAGCCTCCATCAGTTCAGACAACTCCCTAGGCGCCCGCTTGTCTTCTCTCCAAGCCTCCGGACATCCTCTGTCTTCCCCTGATGTCATCAGGTCGCCCGCACTCAACCTGCGGTCGACCACTCCTCCGCTGCCTTCTGCTCTGGTCGTCCACTGTCTCCACTCTGAGCCCTCTGGACGTCCACTCCTCAGCCTGGCAGTCTTTCGGTCGTCCACTGTCTCCTCTTGAGCCCTCCGGACGACCACTCCCCAACCTTGTGTTGAAAGTTGTTCTCTTGGGGTCGCCCATTCCTCATCATCGGGCGACCTCCTCAGTTTAAGCCTTTTGCTCCGGTCGTCCCTTCTTCATATCTGATCGACCGGTCTACCTCTGATCCCTCTTCATACTATCATTCATCAGCTCCTCCATATGCACTCCCTTCTAATGCTGGTCGATCACTTCATATGCTTAGGACGCCCACTGCACACATGTAGTTCTTCTGATATATATTACGTGTGCACTGGTCGTCCATTCCTTCAACTCAGGTCGGCCACTACTCTGAACTTGAATATATCCTGTTACATAAATCAGCTCAACAAGTTCATCAGTATAGGCTGAGTTCACTTACAAATTTGTGATCATTCAAAACATTCTCGGGATCCTAGATTCAACAATTTTGTGATTTTCTAGTTTATGTTAATACACTATATAAGTAATAAATAATTATATTTAAGTAATTAATATTATCATCAGTTTAATGGTCAAATTATTGAGGCTATTAACGCATGGGTATCGAAAGGTAATCAGACTATCGGATATCACATAAACGAAGTGTAAATCGTGTTTGACCCATTATCGCTTGTTTCCAATAACTTATTTGACGAATTCAGACTAGGAACAAATGGATTTAGCTATTATCAATTCGGGTCTAACAACAAAAGGACCGGGTTGTTCAATCCAATAGACACCACTACTTTCAACTTTGAGTTAAATTTCTTGAAAATATAAAAGCAAATATCAGTCGTTTCAGTTTTTAATTATAAAAAAATTATTAAGTAAGATGTTTAAAGTTGGATTCTTTCTCAAATATGATCACTTTTATTTTCTTTCTAAATAGTTACACAATTTTAGAATTCTTTTGAACCACACAAATCATATATAGTATGAATGCAAGGTAAAACTCTAAATCAATCACAAGAATAACTCACATGGAAGGACCAAAATAATTTCTTTTGGATAGAGATCAAAACTAACAATAGCATATAATTGTGTTAAACTATTAAACTAAGGCATGCATACTATTAAAAGTTAAAATAAAGATTAAACTATGAAAAGAGTTCTACCAGCAATAGAGTTTAACTAGTTTTCTTCAACAACTTCTTGATCAGGAAATAAAATAATGGGAGTATTAAAAGGTCAGAACCCGACAGAGTCTCATATTAAAAATTAATTACCTCCCAAATAATTTATGTAGTGAGTTGGGTTTCACCAAAGTTATCAACATCTCACATCGTGAGACAAAGTGCTAAGAATATAAATAAAATAATATGGTTCTTCTTAATGGTTTAAATTTTTAGGATTGTTGGTAGTACACACCTAATATTGTATCAGAGCAAGGTCAAGAAGTCATGAGTTTAAACTTTGACTGAGCTCTTGTTAAAATTTAATTTCTTCCTCAATGGTCCACGTAGTGCATTGGGTTAGACAAAAAATAATTAGCAACCTACATGTGAGAGGGAGTGTTAAAAATATAATTATATGTTGTTCTTCCTATAGGCTTAAGCTTTCAAGAATTTTAGTAGCACATCTAATTTGGTAATACCCTAGGATCAAAATTTTAGTTTAGCTTGAAACCAAATTTACCTGTTATCATCAAAGGAAACATAATTTATGACCTTCATGGTCTATGTCCATGAAATATCATGTATTGTACTAAACAAGGATCCATCATGACACATGGAAAGTGCTTAATGGCAGTTTAACCTTGGTGTAAAATGATCCATCATCTATAATGCATGTTAATATCACAAAGTTTTATAAAAAAAAATATTCACAACACATGAAAAGGAATTTTCACAAGCCATAATAATTTTCATAGCTCATGGTACCTCCTTTGTCCATTAATATTTGCTAAACTTTTCACCCAAAACTTATTCTCTTTTTGCTCCTAATCAATAAACACAAACTTGGACAAATCACTAATTCAAAAAAAAACCATGAATACAAATTATAAAATAAATTAAACGCATGGCAGACAATTCTTCCATAAGCAATGAAGCTCAATATGTAAAGAAATTAAATAATAAGAGAAAACCATATGTGAAAATAGCATCAAGTAGATTAACTTCATAATCAATTAATTTACTTTACATTACATTACCTTCTTGTCTTTTCATTTCTTTACTTATTTTCTTACAAAAATATAATTCTCTTTTTATGTTCAATTCAATCATTACTTTGTATCTTAGCCATGGAAATTTTATATTCACAACACATGAAAAGGAAATTTCACAAACCATAATAATTTTCTTAGCTCATGGTACTTGCTTTGTCCACTTATCCTTTGTTGAACTTTTCATCCAAAACTCATTCTCATTTTTCTCCTAAATCGATAAACATATAAACTTTGGATAAATCACTAATTAAAAAAACCATGAAATAAAAACTATAAATTTTAAAAGTTATAAACGATGAAGCTCAATATGTAAGTAATAAGAAAAAACCATATGTGAAGACAACTTCAAAATCAATTAATTTACATTACTTTATCTTACCTTCTTGTCTTCTCATTCCTTTACTTCTTTTCTTACAATAATCTAATTCTCTTTTTAGGTTCAGTTCAATCATTACTTTGTATCTTTGCCTTTTTGTTATCATTGGTTCACCAATTGCAAGAACGTTTGCATCTCTCATCATTATGCACATAATCTCATGTGTTCAATATGCTCAACCCTAGTTAACACTTTAGTTTGGACAATTTCTTTTTTATTCTATTTATCTTGTCTTATATTATTTAAACAATACAATATTTAATAAGCCTTTTACCAATGACGAAGGTCGTTGGCTTTGATTCCAGTGCAATAAAGGTAGCTAGACTTGGGGGTCTCTACATAATCCAAACAAATTTCATAAACAATGATCCCAAAGGAACCCTCGGTTCTCGAAGGAACCCTTAGCTCCTGAAGGAACAAACAATCGTCCCCAAAGGAGTGGGACAATCATCGGGAGCATACGTAACCCCTTCATGCCAAATTCAATCACATGTAATGTTCATTTTAAATCTAATTAAACTCTGGACATAATCTCCTTTCTAGGTTATGACTCATACAACCATATTTAAATCATGCAATGGGGTGATTACAATGGAACAAAAACAAGGGGGGTTCGTCATCATCATCCATCGGAAATACGACATGCATCAAACCTAGACACGATCAATTTTCCAGGTGCTCTTCATTCATGATCAACCTTCGATAAGACATAGCCCGCGTTGGGATGTGACACGGCTTGTGTCATGCATCTTAGTAAATGTCTTGTTCTAGACATGGTTCGTGTTAGGGAAACAAGGATCACACCAGATTATTTTCGATTTATCTTTGATATGACCGGTCTAACGTTACCCGGCCTACATTTCGGTTCATGTCTGCATTTTTCCATTTTTTCAATTTCTAGAAAGCAAATACGAAGATAACTACAAATTTTGAAGGAGAATATTTATTCAAATCTACAAACTTCCTCTTCTGCTGCCCTTCTATAGTCCTACTTCCTTTAATCAAATAAAAAATAGCAACTAAAACATCATATAATGTTGCATATACTTGTTCTCTCAAACACATTATGTGCCTAGTAAATAAATTACAACTGCACCATTATGTTGCATATACGTAGTTGTTTCTTTTTTCGGAAAAATAAAAGAATAGGTAATTTTTTTATTAATAAAATTTAGAAACTTCTTATTCTAGATTGTGCGGCCATGCTCTCATATATTTGTTCTTTATTTTACTTCACATACAAAAGTGAATAATAAGTAATATCAATTTTTTTGTTTTATACACACACACACACACACATATATATACATATATATATATAATATATATATATATATATATATATATATATATATATACTCTTAAATTTGAGATTTTAAGGAAAAAACAAATTGTACAACATATCCTTAATCCATTGATCTAATTAATCATAACAAAAATACTCAATATTAAAATGAAGAAAATAAATATTACAATAATTTTCTTGTGGTTCTCCTTTTAAAATACAAAGCTATATTTTTTTTCCGATTTATGTTAGAAAAGAATCATTCATCCATCTCACGTTTGAAAAGTTATAAAGGCGCTCGATTAAATAAGATGAATATTTTCGGGTAAGAGGGAGTTAATATGCTTGAGATCGGAAATAAATGAATATTAGTGATGCTAGATGGTGACGGAATTGTAATTATAATGTAAACAATAATACAAAATTGATGGCCAACATAGAAGTGTTATAAAATTTAACTAAATATAGTATGCCAAAGGAATCGAACCTGGGCAAAATAAACTCGGGTTTAACAAAACAAATCTTAACCATCGAGAAAAAATGTTATATTTCAATTTGACTTTTGCGAGACAAAATTCCTGTTGCTTATTGACCAAAGTAGTGGTCACAAAAAAAACTGGCATATGCAACCTTAGTTTGCCTCCATTGTTATTGAAAGGAGGAATTGTCTAGAGTTATGCACTAAGGTTGTATGGATTTAATGTACATGTTGTGTACCATAAATCCTAAATAATAATCTAAGTTCTAACTTCAAGATCTATTTTGAGATAATATCATGATATATATATATACTTCATGCATGTGCATTAGAACATGAATGGTGGCTCACTTGGATTGAGACATTGATGATGGTGATAGCTCTCCCTCGTGTGGGCAAGCAATAGATCGCAGGGTCAAGGTGATCTACATCTGGAGTGATGATGATTATGTTAGTAGTTCTCTCTCGTGTGGGCGAGAACCAGACTCACGGGGTCGAGATTATCTACATATAATTTACGATATGATGCCCTCGTGTGAGCGAGCGACGACTCGCGAGATTGAGGTGGTCATCAGTCATATGGCGTACACATGGATGGCGAGGTGTCATGCCACATAGACATAGCTCATGCATTGCACGTTTCATTTTACATTATTATTGTAAGTATTTTCCATAAATGAAGCTATGTATGACATAAACTCTTGTTGAGTATTTGAAGATGGATTTTCGATGTATGTTTTGTTGGATTTGTTAGATTGTTTTAATGATTTATGGAGCCATTTTCACTCACCCGAGCTCTTTTATGCTCACCCCTTTATTATTATTATTTTCGTAGGTGAGGAGGAGGAGATACTACTCGAGGATTGATGTCATGTTCATCTTGCATACTCACTGGGCACAAAAAAGAAAAATAATTAGGTTGTGTGTATATGAGACATTTGAAGAGAATTAGACCTTATATTCTTTTTCTATTCTTTTCATGCTCATAAACTTAGCCTATTCTTTGGATCCTCATGCCTATTTCACTTTTATCATGTACATGTGAACTCCCTATTATGGGCATATGGACCTTTTATTTTCTTTACTCATTACTCCATTGAGTTTATATGATTCTGGCTTGGCCCAATTTATCCTATGAACTCGTCACATGGACGTATTTTTAGCAAAGGCCATGACAAAAAAATTGGTAAATTTTAAGTTAGTTTATTTTGAGTCACTAGTATTTCATTTTGACCATTGATAAATTGGGTTTGAATTTGAATTAGTGAATTGTCTCAACACCCTCTTGTCGCATCCCCACGATAGGTTCGGGGCGTGACATCTATGCTCTTGTATAATACCAAAGTAGGTAAGGTGTTAGTATCATTGGATGCTGATGGTTGTAGATCGAAAAAAAAGAAAAAAAGGATGCTAATGATATATGTGATATAAATGAAAACACAATAAAAAGATAAAAAAACAGTTAATTAAATATATTGTATACAAAAATTAATGTACATTTTTTTAATAGAATGCACTACTATAATAGAAAATTTTTAATACCTAACTTATTTGAGAAAAAAATATTAAGTAAGAAGTATTATATACAAGAAATAGAATATAGAAGTTATAAAACCACATGATTAAATAAGATTAATATTTTCGGGTAAGGGAGAGTTAATATGTTTGAGATGAGAAATAAATGAATATTAGTGATACTAGATGAAGATGTAATTATAATTATAATGTAAATAATAATAATAAAAATAATTGATGGTTGGCATAGTAGTATAAAATTTAACTAGATATAGTATGCCAAAGGAATCGAATTTGGGCAAAATGAACTCGGGTTTAACAAAATCTTAAACATCGAGACAAATTGTAATACATTTCAAATGGATATTTGCATGACAAAAATCCTGTTGCATATTGACCAAAGTGGTGGTAAAAGAAAACTGAGGTCCTATGCAACCTTAGTTTGTCTCCATTGCTGTTGAAATGAGGAATTGTGTAGAGTTATGTACTTAAGTGTTCATTTTTCAATCACCCTTCAATTGAGAGATTGTTGGAGATAGTAGATAGTGATTGACCATTTGATTTTCCTATCAGGTGCATTTGGAATCGGAATCAAACCCAGAACTTGAGCATGATTCTAGCTGGTTTGACCAAATGAGAATTATTTGGCAAAACCTGAGGTGGAACCCCACAACTAGAATTTGAGGGTCACGTGACCCAAATTTTTGTGGGCCCAGGTTCCTGTTTGTAACAGGAATACAAGCAGGAAAGTGGTGGTTCAACCAAGGTGCATTTTTCTTTTTCTTTTTTTTGTTGCATTCTTTTATTGTTGACATGACAATTCTTTTTCTCTTTTATTCTTTCTCCCCTTACGTTCTTTTTTCTTTTCCTTTTTAATTTATTTTAACTTTACTTTTTCATTAAATTCTTAACATTTATTTTAACTTAATATTATAATTAAATATTGTAAAATAAACAAAATATTTCATATATTATCTTTCCTTTTTAATTTAAATTATCAATATTTAAATGTTAGTTTTAATTTTATACTAATTCAATAATATAATTTTAACTTTTTTAGTTTTAGTTTAACAAAGAATTTTATATATTATATATACCTTTTAACTTATAACATTTTACATTTAATTTTAAATGTTAAATTTAATTTTATAAAAACTCAATACTATAATTCTAAAAATATTTGTAGTTTAAGTTATTAAATTTTTAACATTTATTTTAAATTATTAATTTTTATTTTAATGTTTATTAATATATTTAACATTTATTATTAAAATTTATTAAGATTTTTAACGTTTATTATAATTATTAAAATTTATCAAGATTATTAACATTTATTTTTTAACTCAATACCTTCAATTTTAAATTATTAACATTTATTTTAAATGTTATATTTCAATTTTATACTAAGTTAATAATATAATAATATTATATTATTTTTTAAGATTTTTAAAAATATTTTTTATGTCTCAAACTAATAATAATATTATTATCATTTATAACAAATTTATTTACATAATAAAACTAATTTTTATTTTTGATTTTCATGTGATTTATTCAAATATTTTTAGAACTTAACTTTATTAATTCAATTAAATATAATTAAAATTAATTTATCGAATCAATCTATTCATTTACATCTAGAGAATCTCATATGTTCTTTATCCAAACCCTACCATTATGAATTCAGTTAGATTTTTTTTAAGAAGATAATATATGTAATTTCTTTATCCTATGCATGGTTACAATAAAATAGAAAAAAACTCCACCTGAAAGTACATATGTGATTATCTTTGAACCACATTATTGTGTTTGTATTTTATTTTCTGTGTTATTTTTTTATCTTTCTCTTTTTATTCTTTGTTCCCAAAAAATTGGTTCCTTTTTTGAAATTAAAAAAAATATGCAAATGTTATTAATCACTACAAGAAAATCCTTTATTTGCGACCAACATCAGCTACCACCAATACGCGGTCGTAGATTTGCTACCACATTGCAACCGTTTGGTCTCACTATAATAATTACGAATAATACTGAAAAATTGCGACCATATTTGACCATTATACTTTATTAGTCACAATTTAATTGTAGATGATGCGATTTTTTTTTTAAATTGTGACGACCATAGATGGTTGCAATTACTAGTCATATTACTTTGGAACAAAGAAGGTTATTTTTCGTGTTATGAGCCCCCGCGGTTATTTCTTTTCTACCGTAACCTTAGCCGTTTCTACTTCCTTTTTTCCCCATCTCCGGAGCCCCATCACCGGAGCCACCTCCGGCATCCCTATCACCGGAGTCGTCTTTAAGACATTGCGCGAGCCCTTCTCACGGTGTTGTTGCCCACCTGTGTTGTCTCTTCATCGTCGCCCCAGATTGTTCAAGTTTTTCTCCATCACCAGAGCCCCATCACCGGAGCTACTTCCGGCGTCCCCATCACCGAAGCTACTTCCGGCGTCCCCATCACCGGAGCTCTCTCAACAGTGCTGCTATCTGCTTGAGTTCTCTCTTCGCACACAGATTCTTCAAGTTCGTCCTTTGCCCTTTCGCCCTATATCTTTTTTTTTCATTGAACCCAGAAATGTTGATTATTTTATTTCTTTGAACCCAAAAATAGTTGTACGATTGCTGATTATTTTCTATTTGCTTTTGCATTACTTGTACTTTAGATTATTTAATCCTTTATGTGGCCTATCAGAAGGCGATTTGGCAGTCCAAGGGAACAATTTGTCGTTTAGCCAGTAGGAGAGTTCACAGGCAACCAATACGGAAATACATCCAGAATCAGTGGGAGTTTCGAGGGGTAAATTTTCTATTTTCCTTGTTTAGTTTTACTTTTCGAGTACACAGCAAAAGATTTGTTTTTAAGCATGATCATGGTAAAATAAGAAGAAAATATGAAAAGAATGAATGCATCAAATTTCATATCATCAAATTCCATATCATAATGCCTAGGCTCTCCGCTACCGCCACTGATTCCCCTTTTCTCTCTCAATTTTTATCTTTCGCAATTTTTAATATAGGGTATAATAGTTCCAGGCACAACAACAACAAAAAGGAAGAAATACAACCATCAGTTTCAGTTAAAAAAGAGGATATATATATTTCATAGGTAAATAAAAAACTTTTTTATCCAAATGATTGTCATATTCAGATAATCAAGCTCAAAGTGACTAGTGCTGACCTATTTTCGAAGAATTCAAATTTTTGTGACCAATTTCTCTTGAATTCATGCTTCTCGGACATGCTTTGAATATGTGATATTGATAGTTATGGCCACTTGCATCAAATTTTGACCTTTTTAGATTGTAGTTAAATATTAAACTAATCCGTTCAACATCTAAAAAAAAAGTGATTGCCTTTAAAGTAGTTCTATGTGTTTGTATGTTATCTGTTAAGTACGTGTGTTTGTGATGATTGAACCTTTTTTTAAACTGAATTATATGCTTTAGTGAAAGGTGTATATATGAAGCATTCAATAGGTATATGGATGTTCAATGGTTCTGTGAAAAAAAAGAAATTATCAATGAAGCAAACAAGTGCATATAATTTTTTCAATGGAGTATCTCACTGATTGAGTAAACTCAAAAGATGACTGAGACATGATGTATTAGCATAAAATCCATGTTAATGTTGTCAATCCTAAATAATTAATATTGCAGCAAGGTACTAGATTTTTTTTCAAGTTTTTAATCCGAGAGTTCTAAGTCAATGTTAAAAATTTAATAATTATTTAATTTGCTGATATATATATATATATATATATATATATATATATATATATATATAAA
>LTAE01007297.1:0-23116 GCA_001647135.1 Pontederia paniculata
CCTTCAATGATCGAACGATTAGTGGACTCTCTTCCTGCTCTCTTCCTCATGGACTAGTGCTCTCTCTCTCACACACACAAACTTCCCTTCTGCTCAAATGTTTTCATTTTTCTAATATTTCTCCATCAACATACGTGTTCATCTCTCCCTCCTCTCCCTCACTCTCACCCTCTCATGCAGCGTCCACAAATGTTTTTCTGCTTAAGAGCCTCCTGTTAACTTAGCAAGAGAAGAAAAAATGGACACTTGATATAAATCCGATGGTTAAGATCGACGCGCTGTAATTTACAGCTAATTCTATGTGATGTATATTCATTATTCTCATATATATATAGCTATACTTCCTAATAAAAATGATTAAATTAATAATATGGAAATTATAAAAATAATATATTTGATTTTGATAGAACATATGTATAGCTGTGTCACTTGTCCACTAAATATACAGGGTCCCAAATAAACTGAACTAAGCAATGAATATTATATTAGTTGATAATTAATTAGTCAATTATATATCTTATATTAATTAATAACTGAGATCACTTTCCCTGTCCAAATTACGCTTGATCGACGAGTCTTATAACAAGGAAAAATCTCTATCACCGACTTCCCAAATTAGCATAATAATGATGATGTATAAGTTTAATTTCTCTTTTTCAAAAGATTGACATCATACTTTCTTCCTCTCTCCCTTTTTTTTTAGTTCATGTAATAATATGAAAACAAGATATGTCGAAATTTTGTTGCTGTCAATAATTGGCGCCGATTGATTGTGTTAATATATAATACTAAAAGGTGATAGCATGCGGGGACGGACACAGGGCACTTTATTATTGTGTATTAATAAGTAAACAAATTAAAAGAAATAAAAATATATAATAATTTTATATATTGGCCCCTCCTAAAAAATTGGGCTGGGTTCGTTATGTTCATGTATAATTAAGCAAGCTAAATTTGTTATTAAAAAAGATCATTTTCATTAGCTATTGTTAACTTCTTGAAGTGCATATATCTTTTGTCTTCCATTTAAAATTTTAAAATGAACACTTGTTTCTTATTATTATTATAACTCAGCCAAAGGCGGAGGGCAGGGGTACCAACTGGGTGCACTGACACCCCCTTAAGGGACCTTTGGTTATCAAATACTGTAGCTGGATTAAAAAAAATTTAATTCATTAGATAGTCCAACCATCTTAATCCCATGAGCATAAGATAGTCCAACCATCTTTAATCCAAGTCTTATTCCTCAATCAAACGGTGCCTAAAAGTTTAAGGGTCCGTTTGGGTACTTAGTAAAATCATAGTAAAAGTTAAAAACGTTTTTTTATTTTTTTTTGTTGTAGAATTTTTCAAAGTGGCATTTGGGTAAAATAAGTAGAGGTTAAATAAATTCCGTTTTACATAGTAAAAAAATTATTAGATATGACCTCCATTTTTTCAACGTATTTGGTCGTGCCCCTTGTTTCACTCAGTGCTATCAAAGAATCTGCACTGTTCGGACATGGCATCCAAACACATGTTTGAATTATTTTAAGTTACAAAAAAATTCAACGTAAGGCACTTTTGAAAAAAATACTTTACAGCGAATTTTTAAAATTGGGGAAAAATATACTAAACACCCAAACAGGGCCTAAAATTATTATAGTATTTGTATTGGTCACATATAAGAGATTGAATCTTTGGTCATCTATTCTGATATTGAAGACTACATCATCTATACTGATATTATGTTCAAATAGAGTTAATATATGAATGTAATTGCATAATTAACTTTATCTATATAATTATAGCAATTTATATTGAAGAAGCCATCAAAAAAAATTTCTTAAAAATAAATCAAAGTTGTTTATGTAATGAATATTGTGAAGAATAAATTGTGTAATTTTATAGGTGACTAACGAAATAATCATTATTTAGTAATATACATTGAGAAAGATATATTTTTTACTATCACTAACGATGTCAGTCTCGATAGATTTCAAAAAATATAATTTCAGCAAAATTATTTGTATTGAAATAAATGTCATAATTATTTAAAATATTGTTTATATTATTTTTATTATACTATTAATTTAAAATGTTTACCTCCTGAAAATCTCGTATAGTTGTGCCCCTAACTTAGCTAAACTGTACTGAACTTCAAATTAATTAGCGCCATCTCACTTTATCATCTTTTTTTAAGTTATGCTTTACTTTCACCCTTAATTATCATATGTCAAAAATAACTATTATAACAACTTAAATTTTTAAAAAATTAAATACTAGTATTTAATTTATTTTATTATGGGCCGAAAATAAAGAGGAAGTTGGGTCGGATTAAGCCTAGTCAAGTGGAGCCTCTTCTTCATTTTCTTTCTATTCTCCTTCTCTACTAGGTATAGGGGTAAGAACAAAACCTTATGGTATAGTTTGACAAGTAGAATTTAGGTTCTTTCGAGTTCTTGATGAATAATTGATTTGATAGATTAGTTCTAATAGTGTTTGGATGAATTAAAATATGATAATAAAGATTAAAAGTTGATTTGATAGATTAGTTTCGTTGAGTGTTTGGATAGAATATGAGAATGAGAAAGATAAAATATATTTTTTTATAGTAATAAAAAATTATGATATTTATTATTTTTAAATATCTATTTAAAATATAATATTATTACAAAAAATAGAAAATATTAAACAATACTAAATTGTATATTTTTAAATAAATACTAAATATTTTAATTAAACTCGTTATATTATATTATTATTATTTTAAATAACAAAAAGAAGTAACTTTTAATTACATAATTGAGCTAACTAATAAAAATAGATTATTAAATTAAGATAATGCAAAATAAAATATTTTGTGAGAGCGGAGAGAAAAAAGATAAAATAAAATTTTAAACTTAAAATAAATTATAAAAATAATATAAAATAAAAAGAAATAAATCTTTAATAAAAAAATGTGTAAAATATGAGAGAAAAAAATAAAAAAATGTATCACATCAAAAAAAATGGGAGGGGGTTCACCTCCCCCCATGAGTAGTCACTGGTTCCACCAAAATACGTGACACTCGGTTCCAATATTTTAATTCCACCTTGAAATTCGCTTCAAGTCGTGTCGTTTGCCAAAACTTCCTGGAACCAGGTCCAGGTTCTGGCCTGGTTCCAATTGCCAAACTAAGCTTATGGCTGCGTTTGGATAGGAACCTAGAGGTTCTCCGGGTTCCACTGAATAGATTGATTTGATAGATTAGTTCTAACTGTGTTTGGATGAACTAATGATGTTAAGTTCTAGGGGGTGTTTGGATGAACCTTGTAAGAACCCAAAAATATAGAATTATCTTTTAGATAAAAAAATTAAATAAAAATAAAAATAATAATATTAATTTGAGAAAAAAAAATTATTTTCTGTAATTCTTAGTATTATAAAATATTTAAAAATTATATTATTAACTTAGTATAAAATTAATATATGACATTTAAAATAAACGTTAATAATTTTAATTAGAAGATAATGAGTTAATAATTGAAGGTAAATAAATTAAATATGAAGGTAATGCGTTAAATTAAAAGGTCATGCATTAATAATTTAAATATTAATAATCTTAATAAACGTTAATAATTTTAATAAATGTTAAACTCTTAATAAATGTTACTAATTTTATACGTTAATAATAAACTTCTCTAAAATTAAATGTTACTAATTTTAATTTAAAATTTAATAACGTAAATATCATTAACTTTTAATTTTATACTTAATAAATGTACCGTAATAAATTTAAAGTAAAGTATATATACATTAATATTAGTATCCTAACTTTTAAAATAAAATTTAATAACATTTAATTTTATTAGTTTATGATTAAAATTTAACGTTTATTATTAAGATATTACATAAAATATTTTATTAAACTTACACTAAAAATTAAAATTTAACACTTAAGATTAAATGTTAATATTTTAAATGAAAAAGAAAAGTTAAAAGAAATTTAAAAAGAAAAAAGAAAGTAGGAGGAGAAATAAATGAAAAGAAAAAAAAAATGTCAAAGAAAAAAAAAACGGTCACGTCAAGTGAAAAAAAAAGGAAGAAAAAAAAGGGCACCAGGTGGAACCGCCAGGTTCCTGCTGCAGGAACCTGTGCCACCAGAACCCGAGTCACGTGACCCCGGGTTCTGGTGTCCTGATTCCACCTCGGGTTCTGACGCGAGGTTCGCGTTTGCCAGAACCTGGTGGAACCAAGCCCAGGTTCCACCTGGGGTTCTGATCCCAAACTAGGCCTATATGTCTCCATGATTCTTCTATTCTCTTCTCATCTAAGTTGTATAAAAACCCTTAAGAGACCACGAAGAAGAACAATTGCATGAATATCAAGAGATTGAAGATGAGAATTAAAAGTGTGAGGAGCAAACGAGAAAAATCTCAAACGCAAATATTTATGTAATTAGGAAGATCAAATATAGGACTGATCATATATTTAAGATGATCTAGATGAATCGTATGAAATGAAATCATGATTTTTGAATTATGCCATGCTAGGTTTGCCCTAGGATTATTAATAAAAAGAAAAAAAAATGGGCTTGGTCACGACCATGATGGGCGTGTCACGAACCATGAAGTCAAGTAAACTAGAATTGTCGCTTCGGTCACGGCTGTGACGGATTTGCCACGAGACGTGAGAAAGTAATGAACAAAAAAAGGGCTTCAATCACGGCCATGATGGAAGGTGTCACGGGCTGTGATGAAGTTGGGAGAACATATCATAATTAGTCACGATCATGTAGTCATAGGTTACGATAGTGAAACGCTCGATCACGATCGTGAACTCAGATTCTCGCCCATGAACTACATACTCACGCCCATGTTGTCGAGAGGAAGGAGTCGTGAAGAAGATCGTCGTGCCCGTGAACAACACAACACACCCGTGAAGGAGATCATCACGCCCTTGAGACAAAGTGGTCACGCCCCGTGCGACTGACTCCCACACTCACAAACTGAAGACCACACCCGTGAAAACAAAGTCACGGGCCGTGAATGTCGAGTATGAGATATTGTCGATTCACGCCTGTGAAACATGGTTTCATGCCTATGAAGGATACATTTTTAACCGTGATGAATTTTTATAATCATTAGTTATTTCTAGAAGTTCCTCTCTCTATATATACTATTGGTTTTATTAGTTGAATGCTTGATGTAAATGCAAAATCTAAATTCTCTTGATAAGGATCTAAAGATAAAATTGCATGTGATTGAATTGATTTATGATGGTATGATTTGATTCTCGTTGAATTAACCAATAATCATGGGGACTGAGTTCCTTTAATAATGTCTCGAAATATATTTCTTTAGGTTAAATTGATTTTCTTCGGGAACATTGTTTTAATCGGGTTCCTTCGAGAACAATGGCATGAAGGATTCTTTAGGCCTATCTAACCTTAATGACATGAGGCAAAAATCAATATCCTTCATGATTGTTAATGACTCACTAATGACTAATTGCATTAATCGAATAACTTAGGATAATGAATAGTCAAAAAAGTAAATGGATCCTAAGTAAAAAATGGAATTGGGCTTGAACTTAGAATATTGGGCATAGTATCAACAATGCAATTTAGGTTCTTGCAATTGAATAATAAAGAATATTAGAAAGTTAGAAATAGAGAAAAGATAAGACTAATGAATAAAGCGAATGGAAATGAAAATTATCGATATTGATTTCAGTTTTTATCATGCTTTATATATAATATATATATATATATATTACATATTTGGCTTCATCGCTCATGAGAGAATTATCTCCCTTGATTTTGATCCTGAAGCCGATGAACACAATTAATAAGTGAAGGCACTGGTGGTGATATTGATGTTTGTGACATCAGTGGCTTGCATATTTAGAAGTCTAGTCTTGAGTTATATTTCAGTCTTTCTATAAGATTGTTGAACTTTTATTAGCCATATTTTTTATAAAACAATATAGTAGAATATTATTGTTTGGCTAGTTTCTTTTATGGAGTTTTATATTATAATAGTTATTATTTCAGCATTACGTATTTAGTATATTGATTAGTTTTCGCCAAAGATTAAGTCAAATATCATATCGTCTCTAAATCTACATTCTGTTTAGCAGCGGAGTGTAAATTTGAATGTATTACAACTATCGTCCTTAAGAAATATATAACCTCATAAGTATTGGAAAGGATCTCTCCTATTTTCATTTTCTAAGTTCCTTCTACAGTAAATTGTATGTTTGGGCTTTTAGATATTAAAGCATTAAAAAAAAGTTACAATAAAAATGAACGAGATTGATTTAAGGTATATTGCTGAAGACAAGACCATAGTCTTTTTTAGGAAAAAGCATTTCTTGTAGGGAATTAGGACGGAGTGAATCAGTGATAAAAAGTTCCACTTGCTTCGGAAGGTCTCCTTCCTTATGAAAAGAATTATCGTCAGGAAAATTTACTTATCATAATTAAGTATTCAATATAGGATGATATAAATTAGTCGAATGCTAGTAGGTTCGGACACTACAATTCTCAAAAGAATTATTTATGGATATTTTATCAATTTAACTCTTTTATATGATAAATATAATTCCAATTAATTGAATTAAGTTCATTTCGTTAAAAAAGGTTGGAAAATCATAATTACTTAGATTTGGAGGTGCTAACTTTAACAATCATTGCCCTTTATAAAACAAATCAAAAGTTGAACAGAAATTATTCAAGAATAAATCCTGGATTGAGTAATTAATTAATAATATGAAGAAAGATAACATTCATTAACTATATTGACTTTGAAATTTGTGAAAATAATTCGTGATTTCAACCTAAATAAAACGTCAAATCAACTTAACCCAAGTAGCTTGGCTGAAAATTATTGAGCTTTAATATTTAATAATATATGAGAAATCTTATTACACATTTTTTTATTATGGTCATATTTGTTAAATCCATCGCTAAAAAATCTATCAGAATTTAATTAATTCAGTTTACGATAAGTATTTCTCTACAAAATTGATAATGATTTGGATCTATTTTTAACGGAAAGAAAAATTACAATGTGATTTGAGGAGAAAGAAAATGATGTATTTATATAAATGTGAATTATAATATTGTTTTGTATTTAATTATTTATATATGATTTCTTTCATTCACAACATGCGGACTGGGCCTTCGACCTTAGGCAACCAGACCGAGATATTGGGCCGCTCTATCTACTAAATCTGATTGTTTTAATTGCACATATTTTTTTCATTAAAAAATATCAATCAAAATCAAAACATCTTTATATATGAATGAAACATGTGCTATTTTGAAACAAAACCTTATTCTCTTTTATTGACCTATTATTGTATTGAAGGTGCTCAAACCTGGACAAATTAAATCAGGACTTATCAAACCTGGACAAATTGAAGACATGAAACAAAAATCAATATTAACAAGGAAAATTACCATGTCAAATTAAATCAGGACTTATCAAACCTTCTAATTAAGTTCGAGAACTAAGTAAAATGAACCTAGGTGAGATAATGCTTAGTTTCCACTGCAGCTCATAGCACTTGCGAGACAATAAATCAGGTGTTCATTTTTTCTTTCAGTATCTGAGAGTGGCTATTAAATCTTGTTCCTTAGAAGTTGTTGTTCCACTCAAAAGCTAACAACCTCATGAGAGCTGTTACTCCTTTTACATGGCAACTATCAATTTTTATAACTCTTTTTTTTCTGTAAGAGAGGAGGCTAAACGCTTGTAGTGACTCAAGACTGAATCCCTATGAGGTCCCTATGAGGTCCCTATGAGGTCATGAAGCTAGATAGAAGAAACGGGTACATGAATCCCTATGAGGTCACCAAAGATGTAGTGACTCAAGACTGCTAGAGGGTGTATGAATTCCCTTCTTAGCTGGATGTAATTTGGGCAAAACCTCGCGATCCAATCTGTGCATGTGTTCCCGTCTCTTGGCACATAGCTGAATTGGACATTCCATTGTAGTGCATGTTGTTGTTAGATGATGTTTATGATGTTTTGCAAATGCGGGCTGACTGGTGCTTGGCTGGATGGGATGTGTATGGATGACGTAGAATCTAACTCCATTATAATGTTTCTATGGCCTCGCTCCCACGCGAACTCCATTCCTTTTCGGATTGCATGTAGCTCTGCTTCCAGCGGTGAGGCTGCTGCGATTGGACACATCAGTCCTCCCATCCAGTTGCCATGCCAGTCTCTACAAATGGCCCCTGATGAGCATTGAGTTGCGCTAAAGCTAGCATCAATGTTGCATTTGATCCATCCATGCGGCGGCGCTTTCCATAGGTGGTCATCGTCCTGGTTGCCCGAGGTTTGGGCCTTCAACAACCAACGATGGGCAAGGTCAAAGGTTAGAGCTTCGTGCATGATTGAATTGAGTTGTGAGCGCGGAAGGATGAAGTTAGGGTCGAGGATTATAACTCTTTTTTTTTTTATAAAGCACTAAGCTCACTTCCAACCTCAGTACTTTCCCTTATGACATATGAATGATTAACTATTATTCAAACAAACTCTCCAAGACATAATCAACAGTTGCACCCATTTACAATTCATGAGAGACCACAAGCACAACCTCATTATTGTCTAAAACTACAAGAGAAATTTCTTAGGGCAATTACAAGAAATTATTAAGCAGGAAAGATTCTGACTAGGAGCTTACTAAAACCTTATTCTCTTTTATGTGAATTAGATAGGAAGATATCGTAAGAATTTATTGTGCTAAAATAATAGGATAAATCATAAAAAATTAAGATCTTTTTAGTTTTTTTGAAAGGGTCAATATCTTATTAACATAAATAAAACTTTATTTCCAATTAGATCAAAATGTCAATTACATTAAATATTTTTTAGAGTAAATTATGCACAAGGTCCTTAAACCATAGTTCGTTAATAGGTTGTTTTTCTAATTTAATTTCGTACTTGTGTGGTCTCTTAGTTTGGCATTATTTTTTTCCGTTCATTATTTTCGGCGACTCTTTTTCTCCTATTTGTCATACTTCTAAGTTAATAATTTAAAATAAAAAAGGGTCATAGCCTCTTCCCTACATACACTGAAAAACACTGTTTGAATTGGAAATTACATCAAGAACAAATCTTTGTTCTCACCTTAGTTTTTGCCAAATACTTTTTTTTTTCATGCAGATCCACATCATTAGTTGTAAGAACATGCAAATACTTGAGTGCACAGTGTTCCTACTCAACTCAAGAACATGATTGTTCTTAATGGGTTAAGAGCATGGGAACATTTTTTACGTCAGCAAATTTTAATTTCAGGATAAATTATAGTAGTCAAATTGGGCCAAACGGGCTAAGAGCCCATGTGAAATCCCAATATGGTTTAATACTCTAATAACATTTTTTTAATAGAGAAGTCTGAATCTCTCTCTTGTGCGAGACAATGATAAGAAAGAGAGGAAGAGGTCAGATAAAGAAATGGATCTTTTTTTAAGAGCAAAAAAAATAATATAATCATAAAAAATATAATAATCAATTAATGTCATTCTTATTATTTTTATTATTTATCCTTGTTAAATTATTTATTTCGACTTTGGACATAATTCAAATTTGATTTTTAATATAATAAAATTGCTCCATGTGTATTTTTTTGATCTTTTTATTTATGAATATTTTCATAAAAAATTAATATTTTTATCTACTATTATTTTTGTGCATTTTGTTAACTTGAATTATTTAATTCATATATATGACCTAGAAGGAGAATTCTCGACAAGATATTCTCCCATGTTAGGGGTAGGAGGTGAGCTCCATTTTTCATTTTTAAACTTTAAATTATGTGTATAGATGATGGTGTATGACACATGAGATAAAAAACTATGAAAAATAAAAAAATATCTTCTTGTTGTTGTACCTTGACTTATTATATTTTTTTTCTCAAAAACTATCTAGATAAAAAATATTGAGAATATATGGCAATAGGGAAAAAAGATCTAATGACAAAGCACACATGTTTATCATTTATTATGATGCAATAGAGAAAAAATATGTTTAAGTCTAGAAAATCAACATTCATAACAACTTGACAAATATAATGATAAAGAGCTTACTTATTATTATATTTGATATATTTTTCGAATTTGATTGGCATTTTATAAAGTGCACGTTAGGCCCATCGAGCCATTGAGACCATTTAATAGGAAGGATGCGATGAGCATTTTTTTTAGAGAATTATATAAAATTTGATCAAAACGCTTTGAATTATTATATCCTATAAGTAAAATTATAAAAGATGACACAAATTAAAAATATGTGGCGCAGTCCCGTGGTAAGAACTTTTATAAATCAATATTAGGACGTACTTTCTTTTATAATTAATGATTATTTTTTTTTACGATGAGAATATTTTCCTTTTATTCACGCCTATCGAAATATTTTTATCATGTGTTCACTATATTTCCAACAGTCTTTTTGTTTTTAATTTTTTATCTACAAATGATGATAAATGATACAAGTGCAATTTTATAAATAAATAGGGAAAATTGATTGTTGGTGAAAAAAATGAAAACTTCGATCAGATGATATTTATATAATTGAAATAAAAATAAGTTATGATCTAGGAGAGGTGAATTTATGCAAATAACACTTCGCAAAAATTTAAAATAACACTACTTTAAAAACACAAAAATGATTAGATTATTTTAAACATATAATTTTATTCTTTAAGAAAAAAACAATACCAGGAAATAAGAGATAACAACAGTCGAAGTATCCCATATTATTTTGCATATCACTAATACACCCACAGGTGCTCCATATGCTCACGCATGCACACCATTATACAACATCTTAAGGGTATCCATGGCCGCCGCCACCGCCGTAGCCACCGCCATAGCCACCACCATAGCCACCTCCATAGCCTCCTCCACGGCCGTAGCCGCCACCATATCCTCCTCCATATCCGCCGCCGTAGCCGCCTCCATATCCACGGCCACCGCCGTAGCCACCTCCGTAACCTCGGCCTCCACCATAGCCGCCACCATAGCCTCCTCCGTATCCTCGGCCGCCACCATAGCCGCCTCCATATCCTCGGCCACCGCCGAAGCCGTAGCCACCGCCGTAGCCGCCGTAGCCCCACTTCTCATCCTCCACGTTGGCCTTCTCCGGTTCAGTCTTCTCCGGCGCCTTCTCGGCGAGCTCTCGAGCGCCGGCGGCGAAAAAGAGGGCAGCTAAGAGTAAGGCAAGGAAGACCTTATCCATTTTTGCTTTCTTGGTGTTGGATGTGGTGGTGTGGAGGACTTGGGGGATGCATGGGGGTTTATATAAGATTAGGGTTCCCTGCATGATGCATGCATGGAGGGGAAGGTGGCCGAGGGGGCAATGGTAGTTGGCAGATGGATTAATAAATGGGACAGTAATTAATTAATTAATTAAAGTTGTCTTAATCTTTTACTTCAAAAAAATATTTAAATGTGTTCGCAAAACATACGTACGTGAATCGTGGATATGGAGTGATTAATTAAATTGATAGTTAACTGTGTAGATGATGACATATATGGTTGAGGTGATCTTGCCATTATAATTGAGTTGAACGAAGACTTATAAGTCGTGACATGTCAAAAGTGATATATATACACTTTTTTATGTTGTTACTGTATACATAATGAATTATATATTATAAGCCAAAAATTAACCTATGTCAAAAGTGAATGTTTAAGTTGATTTGAAGACTAGCTTGATTGCAAAACAGGCAAAGGATACTCAAACTAATCATTCTAAAATGATTGATGATATATTGATTAAGATCAATTGGTCATGAAATAATTATTATACAAGGTGTAAGTAAAAAAAAAAAAAGAGAGAGAAAAAATCTAATCAGATCGGACTAAAAAATATGATTTTTTAAGTAGATTTAAATTTGTGGCATCTTATTAAAGTGAATTAAAGCATATAAAATGCATTGTTTTTATTTTATTTTCATTAAAATTAAATATATGAAGATGAATAATAGTAAAACATGATAATTTTGCTTACAACTTGTCATTGGGAATGCCTATTAAAATCTGCGATTAATTAAGATGTTAACTATATAGATAATGTTAAATTACTCATAATAATATACTCTTCTATTATATTAATTTAACATTGAAGGAATCTGATTTTTTTTGCTTAAAATGTTTATTATTCATGCTTCCAAAATTCATTCGACACCCCTATATAATTTATCTTAAAGTGTCCCTTCATTTTTTTTTCAATAGTATAAAAATGGTCAATTATTACAAGAAAACTAGAAACCAATTACCGACATCACCAAGCACCTTACTAATTATTTTGACGTGCTTTTTTTTATTACTGAGGAGAAGAGTTTATCGACCGGCCTTTAAGTTCTTCTATGCAAAAAGAATTAATTTCTCAATATAAAGAAATTGCATATTTAATTTCTCAATGTCGACCTATCGACGTCATGAACGCAGTTCAGCTTTCTTTTCTTTTTTCTTTTCCTATAAAATAAGGCGTAGAAGCTTAAAAGCAAAGGAGTATACAAAATTTTAATGCTCTCAAGCTTTTGATGTTTTAGAAAAATAACTCTAAATCTAGCTGATATGCGTAGTGCATTTGTATTGTCGAATTTAAACAAATATATACGATTGGTTTGAAAGAAAAATTCATTTCCAAATTATTCATATACATTATATGTAAAAATCTACTTCCTCTTATAGTTTCCTCTTAAAAAATAGTTTTAATTCCTCATATTATTAAAAAATAGAAAGATACAGCAACGTATACTCGTATTAAATTTATGTACTTCAATTAAGCTGCCGCAATTAGTACGCGTTCCGACCTATTTGTCAAATACGTACGAGGACTTGCCACTTCAATTAAGTTGGGAAGATATCATTAAATTTAACTACTACTTGCCGTCTAATTTGGTTAAATACTCCATACTTCAATGATTCAATCATAATCAGACATCTCCCCAAATTAATCCGATATTATCTATTATTTTTTTATGATAACTTAAAAAAAAGAAATTGAATTCGATTCAAATATTATCTATTGTATCAATCTTTAATCATTTTTCGGTAGTTTTTTATTTGGTTAATTATTTTAAAAATTATCATTCTTTAGTACTTTATTGTTTTACTTTGTTATATTACTTTTGCTAGTTTAATTTTTTTTATTATGTTATAAAAAAAGTTACTCGAGACAACTCAATTTAGGGCCAGGATAATTTTTTTTAAATAATATCTGATCCAACCTTCTTTATTTACCATGAGTTGGTAGGGTCGGACGTTATGACTCTAGCCATAAACACCCCTAAATTGACTGAATAGTAAACACCCCAAACCGATTTCCCTATGTACGTATTGGTATATATATATATATATATATATATATAAGTACAGCGCAATGTTTAGGCTATAAATTACAGCCACAAATCCCAGCCGTCGAATTTAATTAACGGATGTGACATCGTCTTCTCAGGATCTTATATTAGAAACCACATCCAAAAAGACACATGCACTCAAGCCAAAGAAAGCAGGTAATCAGCATCATAGGAAACAATCAAACAATAGGCGCGAGGGCTACGTGAGTTGCCTCTTTTTCTTTGTTCTCTCTCTATCTAACTACAGATGTTCGAGAGGAGCCATGCATTGGATGGGAGCTGCAGTTCATCTTCTCGTCGCCCTCTTCTGTTGTTGAATCTATCTCTCTCTGTTATATAAGGAGAGCATTAATGGAGGGATAATGTGCAAAAGATCATGTGTTTCGGTTCATCTCTGCTTTCGGCGCTCGTTTCTATCTGCTTCTCGGGACTTGCCTTGTCTATCTCTCTGCTAGCCGAGACCATGCACTGTAAAGAAAAAAAAGGTTATATGATATCATCTCCAACTTGTACAAAATACTCATATTAATATATTATATGTGCCATCAGTTATGCTCATCTGACTTCGTCAAGGAAGAGGAGAAATTAATAAAGGATTAGCTTAGAACATGGATACAAAAGCATTTCTGATATCACTGGGAACTCAAAAACCTTGCAACGCCAGACATGAACTCGTCAAGTTGGAGTAACCTCATAATGCATCTCTTTCTCTCTCTACTTCCCAGGACCATGGGCCTCTCTCTCTCTCACTATCTCTAGTCTGCGCCTTTGTACCAGTTGCTTGGACACCTTTGACTTTGGGGCCAAATGAACTCTGGTGCTGCAAAGGCCTGGAAGAATGCATTGAGGGACACGTTGCTAAAGTAGTTGGAGGTATATGGTGAGTACTTGGTGCAAATGGGTTCTGGTTTGTGGTGGTCGGAGCAGTATCCCATAGTGACTCGTAGGAATACTGAGGTGAGGAACCATGAGGTTGAGGAACAACCCATGGATTGGTTTGAAGACAAGCTAATTATATTTGTGTTAGGTTTTTTTATTGGTCCATGTAGAAATTATAAGATCATAAATCAAGGGACGGTTGTGATTTAGGCTGTAGTTTACAACTTAAAATTGAGCTGCATAAATATTATATATATATATATATATATTTCTCAATTGTAAAGTTGATAAAAAAATATGAGTGTATCATTGATCGTGTATTAAAGGACTAAAGATATGTTCAACATCCCTGCAACACTATTAATAATATTTAGTAAGTAAATCATATATATGTGTATGTGTTTAACTCCCCAAATCTCATCACTAATTATCTTTCAACCTAATCAGATTTTATCTTTCTAAAAGTATATCTCCTCAAATTTTATTTTTTCAAAAGATATTTCCTTATCTATGAAGGAAGAAATCAGAATTTGGATTTCGAAATTTGAATTTAAAGTTGAAATAAAATTCAGATTTGCCCACAAAATCTGGACTCCTACGTTATAAATATACCCACTCAAAAATTTTCATTTGTTTTCCTCCCTGTGCCCCTTACCCAAAAGATCTCAAGGTAAGGCTGAAAAACTTTCTCATTTGTGATGATTGATCATCTTCTAATCGGGAAAAATTGTAGGAGAGGAATCGTTGTAGAGGAACGACGAGAATACGTGAAGAAACTGATACGAAAGCTTAGGCCATAAGGTGTGCGTGGCGGATCACTAGTCGATTTGATTCCAGATTTATTGATCATGTCTAGAGTTTTCTCCAGATTTTTCATGATTCCTTGATTATATCGTTCATGGTTTAAATCTTGTTTTATACTATCATGATTCATGCATTTAATCTTATTTAGAAATTGGTTAATCATGCATCATGAATTTAAAGTTTCTAGTCATTTATATCAAAAATCATATGGTTTCGGGTTCTGATTTCTTCATATCGTAATCAGATAGATCGACTATATGCGGTCTGAATTTTCTACTGTCACGGTCGTGATCCCAGTTCATGGCCCGTGAAGATCATGTTCACGGTCGTGACAACCTTGTCACTACCCGTGATGGCCGTCTCACGATCGTGACACCTATGTCATGACCCATGACGATGTGTCCAAACCGAGAATAGCGTTCGACATCAGACTGTGATGTCGAAGTCACAGTTGTGATAACCAATTTCACGGTCATGACAAGATTGTCACGACCCGTAACGCTACGATCACGATTGTGACACCCTAGTCACGGCCAGTGACCAGTGCGTACCGAAAGCATCGAGGTCACGATCGTGAACCCTACACGATCGTGACGGCCGTACGAGTGACTTATGGCCCGTGATGCCATATCACGGCCCGTATTCACACATGAGCGAGAAACCTCCACAGTCGTGATGCACTTATCACGATCCACGATCATGACTCCCGAGTCACGACCCATGACCGTGAAGGAGAGACCACCCTAATGAGTTACGGGGTTGACACCTTGGTCACGGCCCGTGACACTGGTTGTCATGGCCGTGAGATAGGTGTCACGGCCCGTAACGAACCAAGCCCTAGTCATTTTCTCTTTATTTTATACCAGTTATCATGTAGCTAGATAAATTGTAGATATTTTTCACTGTTAAACATTACTTATACTATATCATTTGGTGCTACGCTAAGGACTTATACTAGATATCCGTAAGGATAACAAGACTAAAGATGGAGCTACCGTTGATCGTTGTTTCATATCGTTAGGGGCCGGTGGCCTAACTACAGCTTCCCACTTTGCTCCTGTTGCTTGGAGAGCTCCCCTCCCTGTAACAAAGAGGATACTCGAGCATCCTCCTCACTTGATGGGCATCATGTTGTTGTCACGATTGGTACTTCCGTTGACCTTTATCGTTTATTATCATGACAACCCAGAATAAAGATTTTACCGGATCGTTTGAGTTCTATACTGTTGGCTTCATACTTTATGAGCTCTGTACCAAATGAACATAAAGGCACCATGAAATTGTTAATGAGACAAGTCTAACTTAATCACTTATATATCACCTAGACTATTCCTGTGAAAGTAGGACTATATTGTAAAATGAGCCACACAGATTTGGAAAAAAATAATAGAGAGGTGTATCAAATTTGAAGTTCATCTTTCATTCCTATTGATCAAATCGGAAGTCTTATCAGATTGAAAGTATCGAATTGTGCTCTATTATTGATCTCATTGTTATATAGGAAGCTAAGTTTATTGTTGATCTTATCGGATCGGATGTGAAAAGAGTATTTACTGATACTCATGATTCAACTCCTTATATATTGATTCATTCATTCGCAACTTATTTTTAAGGTTAACTTATTGATGATCTTATATTGCTACTAAATAAATATTCTCATATCGAATTGCTCCAATTATTGTCATTGTCATCATCTTTGGAAACTCTTATATTGGAGAATATTATTGATATTATGATTCTTATTCCATATTATACATTGTTCCTTATTGGATTCATATCTACTTATACCTTACACACTGGGCGTAATTGCTCATGGAATATTATTTCCTGGATTGATCCTGCAGGTAACTAGTTCTACAGTGCATGATGGTATTGGTGACTATAGATTTGCTGATGATGATGTCATGGTTGCACATGTTAGAGTTGGAGTCATATCTTTAATTTTTCTATCAGGTTGTAATAATCTCTAAAACTATGTCAGAGCAAATATGTTATGTTGGACATAGATACATGTTACTTTTATTTGACATCCACACATTATTTAGATCTTTTCCTTTAATTTAAAGAAAGACTTCCGCAATTAATTTTATTTTATTTGACTAGTCAATATTGTCAAAGTATTGGTTAAGGATTATATCGACGTGACACTCTCAAGTCCATATTTTGCCATTTGACGGGATGTAGATTTGGGGTGTTACAATGTGTGTGTGTGAGAGAGAACTCCTATGTATACCTTGTAAATATGCGGATCACAAATAATTAGACAGAAAATAAGCAATAATATTATATTATTAAAATATAATAAGTTAATTATTAAGATCGAAATATTATTCAGAATCGTAAGAGTTGCAAGATCGACGATCATAAAATTTTATAAAAAAAATTATAAAAATTGTAAATAAGATTGGTAACAAATTAAATATAGGAAGATTCTAGATCGAGATCATGATTACCTTACATCACTTCACAATTGAGATCATATATAATTTCTCGGTCTAAATTAAGATTGATCGAGGAGACATATACTGAGGAGAATTCTATCAGAGTTCCCAAATTAACACAATAAATTGGTGCATAAACTTAATAATTGCATTACTTCACATTTTAATATGCAAAATTGGCACCACAATAGTTTTTTTATGATTTTTTATGCATTAGAAGCATTCTCCGAGGCCTTTTAGTAATTAATGGGTCTGAAAAAAAATAGTAATTGAGGAAAACATGAAAAAAAAACACTAATCCTATTTATTTCGAACAATTCTTCAGAATAATTAATACTAATTCTGCTTTATTCATAAAACGAGGGCCGCCGCCCATATGATAACTAGGCCGAAAATTTGGGCCACGGGAACTACAATTTGGAATTAACTTAAAACATTATTCTTTTCTTCGAAGCATTATTCCGTGTTTCATTTCAAATAATTTGTATCGTCCAAAATATTTATTTTTGTACGTGAAAATTCGAACTCAAGACCGAAGTAAATATAACATATGCCGTTAAGATCATGGCCTATATTTAAACGGTAAACAATGCGAATGAATTTTACACTATTCTGAAACAAATAAATAAAAGGGAGACACTTGAAAATATTACTTAAGTATTCATATATTATTCTTTTCAAATCAGCATTACTTGAAAAAAACTTGAAATACTTCTTTTGTGTTTCTTTCTAACACATAATTACTTGAATGCTAGTAGTAATGCTAGATAATAGTGGGCGAATATTGAAATAAAATTTTCGAACTATTTAACACATGATTAAATTGGTGTTCGAAAAAAAAAGATAAACTATGTGCAATCAATAAACTTATTTTCTTTCCATCGATAAAGAAGCAAAAAAGTCCAATAAACTTCCTGCTAGCCATACGAACTTTGACTCGCTAACCATCTAAATCAACTAAGTTATTGATATAATATTATCAAGATTTAAAGAAGAGTTCGTTGTACTGAACTGATTAGGACATCAAGGACTTGAACTTAATTAATTCAGAGTGGACTTGAAGGGATCCCTAGTCAAGTCATGCTGATCCAGACCAGATCGAGCTGCATATATCCTCTCCTTTCTTTGTTACTTTCTGACCTACATGTAATCCATGCATTAATTATCAGTTATATAAGTCAACTATATGTCGATCTAAGTTCGATGACTCATCCTTACCTAATATAAAATATATAAATATAAAAATGATTTTCCGGACAAGTTATATTCTTAGGCTTGATTAACTCATCATGGAAGAATTTAACATCAAATTAAGTATCAGTCTCTTTCTTTCTTAATTAGTAAAGAGAATTATTTTTCTTTGTAAATAAGCGACATTTGATAGAGAAAATTTTATTTTCGGAACTAGCTACTTTATATATCTTGAGTTCTTTTTTCCTTATATTAGTCCGTATGTAGATTCGACTGTAGTACGTGCCGGCCAAAAAAACAACATTAAAAGATGGTGTATATATGATGTAATTATAGTAATAATGGGAACATTAGGTCTGCTTTTTCATCCGAAAAAATGGAGAGTACTTTTTTTCTTCGGTCAAGATTTAAAACTCATAAGTTCGAAATTATTAGCATATGATTAATTCGATATTCGAACGGACGTGAAGTTAAATTTTAACTAAGATGATATCTCTAAGATCTAAACTCAGGACTATTAGTGCCTTATCTTTCTAAAATATAATTTTGCTAATTAATTATATCAATCATCATTGATTGGAGAGACTTCTTTTTCTAAATAAAAGTTGGGCTTATCTAATTTTCATCTGTATAGTATATAGATAGACTACCTAACCCTTAATACGCATAATAAAAATACACATTATCAAATGCAGAAGCCGCATAATTTTAAAATTTGTCATATCAAAATATATCTACATATGTACTTGGCATCTACTGTAGCACTTGCTCATTTGGGATTAATATAAAGTACGTCTCTTCTATCATTTTCCTTGATCTCTCACCGTGGTACAAATGTTTACTATACTACACTATTTTGACATTATTATTAATCATTAGCAAGGTTGTCAAGATCGCGATCTTGATCGTAAGATCGCACGATCTTACGATTCTACCAAGGGTAACCGATCTCGATCTTAAATAAAAGATCAAATTCGTAGGATCGGTAGGATCGTAAGATCAAGATCGGTAAGATCGTAAGATCCTACCGATCCTACTATATTAGTTTATTTTTTTTTGCTTTTTCACACTTCCTTTTAAAAAAAATAAATGTTATATTTGATAATATATTACTTAAAAAATATTTTTAGGGCATAAAAAAATGAAAAAATGTTGGATATATATATATGAAAATGATGAAGGTGCTACCTACTTAAGTAAGTAGCACCGTATTGTCAATTTTATCCATCTTAGGATGTTAAATCTATGATTGATATTAATTTTTTTCTTTTTTATAGATTTTATTGTACGTTATTACATTTACCATATATTTACCATCAATAAGATAGGTAATACGGTGCTACCTACTTAAGTAGGTCGCATCTTTATTAATTACATATATATATATATATATATATATCTTTAATAATATGAATTATAGTCTTAATATATTACATTATATTTATAAAACTTTATTTTTGAGCATATAAAGTTTTTAAAGTGATAAAAACTAATAACAAATGTAAAATATATATTAAAATATATTTAGCAAATCATTGAATATATGTATATTTTTAAGACATATTTATTTTTAAAATATTTTTTATTTATAGGTAGGATCTTACGATCCTCGATCCGATTTTACGATCTTCGATCCTATCACCCCCTTCCGATCTTAGGTAAGATCCCGATCTTAATAATCTTGATCATTAGTACAATAATGTCATAATAGTGTAGTATAGTAAAATACTTGAATTCCGACCTATTTGTGAAATGTGAGCCAGGATGTCTTGACGACTTCCACAAGCTTCCCACTTTATGACTCAATTCAACAGCTGCTCCCAGTTGCAGAAGCTGTATATAGCATATAAATTAAAACAATAATTAATTTAGTTCACATGGGTTCTTTTATCTTTATTTTGTTTTTTTTCGGATACGTAGTTATCCAGTTGTTAATATGATGTATATGCTTCAACAATCAGATTGGAAATTTGTAATCACAAGTTGGCGCACTTGCTATGAGAATATTATGTGCACTTTGATATACATTGAATTAATGTAAGTATAATATAAATATATATATAATAAAACGTAGTTAAATTGTCAATATTTTTAAATATTATACAATATTATGACTAATTTTGTCTTGACATTCAAAATTTTAATTGAATTTATTAATATTTTTTGTTCATGCACTATGTCGGTCATTGTGTGCAAGGGTCGTGACGAAATATTACATTGTACCTTAAAAAGATATTACATGGTGATTTATAGTCAATACACTTTCGTTCATATAAAATTTAAGGAAAATGGCGTGATACACTTTTTGACTAGTTAGTGAAGAGTTCTCGATGAGATTATATATTTTCTTTTTACGTTATTTTTTTTTTGCGTAAAAAAAAAGAGATTCAGTATAGAAGTTATAGTTTATTGGACAATGATGATTTAGTTTAAAATTTAATGAATGTGTATCGTACTTAAATATACGATCGAGAAAAATAGAAAATATTAATATTATATAGGTTGTTCTTTTTAACTTCACGTATTAAATCGAACGATAAAAAATATAAAAACGCCTCAACAGATACCTCCATTAAACCCAATTTAAACCCAAACTTGAGTCGATCGTTGGAAGCTGATTGAGTTGTTCAAGACCTCATATTTGACAAATAATAATAATAATAATAATAATAATAATAATAATAATAATAATAATAATAATAATAATAATAATAATAATAATAATAATAATAATAATAATAATAATAATAATAATAATAATAATAATAATAATAATAATAATAATAATAATAATAATAATAATAATTTCTCAATGGTATTATGTTATTACTTTTATGTAATAATCGATTATATATGGTTATGTTAAAATAGGGGGGAGCAAGCCCTTGGCTCTTGTAAACACTATGAAGCGTCATAGGCAATTAAAATGATGGTGGCAATTAGATCTATTCAGATTATGCATATACGATATATAGTTAAATTGACATGCATGCTTTGTATTTTAAAAAAGAAACTCTCAGCTCTATGAAAAAAAAACTAAATGTTTCCCGGTCTTGTGTTTTTTAAATAAAATTATACGTAAATTTAATCCAAAATGATGATTACATACTCATCGATATTCTTTGCTATCAAAATTTAATTGAAAATAGTATCCCGCAAAACTTATTCTTGACACCTCCAATTTTCTCTACTTTTATTATCTTAGGATATAATATATATATATATATATATATATATATATATATTGAGCTTCTATAAATATGATCCAGTAGATTAATAAATTGGGAGAAATGAATAAGATATTATACCCTATTAGACAATATTATATACTTCATTTTGTATTGTGTATCGAAGGCTACACATGCCATGTGTATATATACCACAGCATTATTCATTCTTAACTCAAGACTAAAATTTATTGTCATATGTCAGTTCATATTGTGATGTGTGCTAACTAATTAAGTTAGCTAGAGCAAACAGTTATCCTACACACGGACGGACCTAGAAACTTCTTTAGAAGATGACAAATTTAAGCTACAAAAATAATGAAATAAATTGTTTATTTATTAATTAAAAATAAAATATTATCTAATTAAAAAATTCAGCTAAATTTAGAAGCTGGATCAAGCTCTAAATCCATTATCATTGTAACTAAAGTGATATGTAACTAAATTTAACTTACTCATATATATATATATATATATATATATATTAAAAAAATAATACTCTCGAGTATCAAATATTATTATTATTATTATTAGTTTTATTTTGACAGAATATATAGAGGCACTTGTCAATTAAATGTAGAGGTGGCCCATGCAAACGTGTATAGACTGTTGAAAACATTTATTATCAGTAGATGATGGATAAGAAACAAGAAAATTGATATATATATATATAAAGACTGTTGAAAGTATAATTAATTAATTATTATTCTTTTTAAACGTAAATAAGAGATCAAATCGGCAATACACACTTTAACAAACCCTCGTCGTAATTAACCATGCAACCTTCTCCATTCTAATGCATGCATGCATGCACGTAGGAGATGACCACCATTTTGTATAGTTACACATCTTTAAGGGTGCCCGTAGCCACCGCCATATCCACCTCCTGCGCCGCCACCGTACCCAGCGCCACCTCCTGCGCCGCCACCATATCCACCTCCTGCACCGCCACCATATCCACCTCCTGCCCCGCCACCGTACCCAGCGCCACCTCCTGCGCCGTATCCGCCACCGTACCCAGCGCCACCACCTGCGCCATAGCCGCTACCATACCCAGCACCACCTCCAGCGCCGTAGCCGCCACCATACCCAGCACCACCTCCTGCGCCATATCCACCACCGTAGCCAGCACCACCTCCATAGCCGGCGCCAACACCGTAGCCAGCCCCACCACCATAGCCAGCTCCGCCGCCATAGCCGGCCCCGCCGCCGTAGCCACCACCGAGCCCGCC